>PGFW01055991.1:0-11444 GCA_003123925.1 Haematobia irritans | reverse complement strand
AGGGGGATATTTTTTTTTTTTTTTCCCTTTCAAAAGGGCGAATTTGGGTTTTGAGATTCTACTTTATAACGATTCCCAAGAAAAAATAATGCGAAGACCTTCGAAAGACTATAGATTAATTAAGCCTTATGAGTCATCCTTTAAAAATATTCTATAAAAGTAATAACACAGGCGCATATACCAATTATGCGGAAGCGCACACATTGGAAAAAACGCAATTCGGTTTCAGCGGAAGGCATGGAACTCGAGAGGCCCCTTCTTAGCTTGAATGTACTCATACAAAACCGAGATGGCTCGAGTATGTGGCAAAAGGATATCTTACGTATGCTTTGATCGAACTGCGAGAAGGCATTTGACACGATATCAACCATGACAATTGATGGAAATTTAAATAGTCAATTGGATTAGACGGAAAGCGACCTTAAATGTAATAAGAAAGCTGTACTGGCAAACAGATAGACTCGTCATTCAAATAACACGGATGAGCTGATAAGTGCCGGTCTGACACATAGATGGGGCGTCGCTAGTATTAAATGCATATTATTTTTATATAGTACCAACCTTCAAACGATTCGTGTCAAAATTTATGTCGTTGTAAGTCAATTAGTTTGTGAGATAGAGCGTCTTTTGTGAGATAACTTTTGTTATTGTGAAAACAAAATGGAAAAAAGGAATTTCGTGTTTTGATAAAATACTGTTTTCTGAAGGGAAAAAATACGGTGGAAGCAAAAACTTGGCTTGATAATGAGTTTCCGGACTCTGCCCCAGGGAAATCAACAATAATTGATTGGTATGCAAAATTCATGCGTGGTGAAATGAGCACGGAGGACGGTGAACGCAGTGGACGCCCGAAAGAGGTGGTTACGGACGAAAAAATCAAAAAACCACAATAGATTTTGAATGACCGTAAAATGAAGTTGATCGATATAGCAGAGGCCTTAATGATATCAAGTAACGTGTTGGTCATATCATTCATCAATATTTGGATATGCGGAAGCTCTGTGCAAAATGGGTGCCGCGCGAGCTCACATTTGACCAAAAACCAACAACGTGTTGATGATTCTGAGGCGGTGTTTGCAGCTGTTAACTCGTAATACCCCCGAGTTTTTCCGTCGTTATGTGACAATAGATGAAACATGGCTCCATCACTACACTCCTGAGTCCAATCGACAGTCGGCTGAGGGGAACAGCGACCGGTGAACCAGTCTCCGAAGCGTGGAAAGACTCAAAAGTCCGCTGGCAAAGTAATGGCCTCTGGTTTTTTGGGATGCACATGGAATAATTTTTATCGATTATCTTGAGAAGGGAAAACCATCAACAGTGACTATTATATGACATTATTCGAGCGTTTGAAAGTCGAAATCGCGGCAAAACGGCCCCATATGAAGAAGAAAAAAGTGTTGTTCCACCAAGACAACGCACCGTCCCACAAGTCATTGAGAACGATGGCAAAAATTCATGAATTGGGCTTCGAATTGCTTCCCCACCCACCGTATTCTCCAGATCTGGCCCCCAGCGACTTTTTTTTGTTCTCAGACCTCAAAAGGATGCTCGCAGGAAAAAAATTTGGCTGCAATGAAGAGGTGATCGCTGAAACTGAGGCCTATTTTGAGGCAAAACCGAAGGAGTACTACCAAAATGTTATCAAAAAATTGGAAGGTCGTTATAATCGCTGTATCGCTCTTGAAAGGAACGATGTTGAATAATAAAAACGAATTTTGACAAAAAAATTGTTTTTCTTTGTTAGACCGGGGAATTATCAGCCCACCTGTTATTTTGTTTTATTTTTATACCTTCCACCATGGGTATATATTAACTTTTTCATTCCGTTTGAAATACATCTAAATATTGGTCCAAGATCCCATAAAGGGTCGTCTCGAAAATCTGAGTCGATTTAGCTATGTCCGTCTGTTGAAATCACTATATATAATTATATATAGCCCCCAGATGAACCGACTCACAATCACAATCAAAATGGGTCCATATAAGTTTATAATTGTATATATCCCCCATATTTCACAGCTGGCTCTCTAATTACCGCGTAAAAGTTCATATCGGTTCTTAATTATTTACCGATACCATCAACACTAATATAATATATGTGTTTAATTTGCTCTTGAGGAAGTTTTTAAGATACCTTGCCATCGGTAAGTATTACCACAACCAAGTAATTGGAATGGGAATGACAGTTACTATAATTACTATAACCCATTGAGAATTTCGATTGATGAAATTTCCTATGACAATATTAGACAGGATTAGTGTTAGTGAATTTCATTTTAATTAAAAGTCCTATTAAATTTATGAATAACATTTACGTATATTTTTTAAAAATGAGTTTATATTTAATAAGGCGTGCATTTCTAAAATAAAACTTGGTTAAGAAAAAAATTTAACAGTGGTAGAATGTACATGTAAGAAACTAACACATATATTCTTTATCAGAAAGTATTTGAAGACTCATTTAAATTAAAAAAAAAAATCATTTGAAATGAAATAGGTTTCATTTGATTTGAAACAGATTTCATTTATATCAAGCACTGTTCTTTTCTGGCTTTAAGTCTTTAATAAGACACATTTTACAGTTTCATAGTAAAAATTTAATACAGTATGTAATGTTGAACATATTTTCGGAATTTCCAACATATTGAATAATGAAAAAAAACAAAAAAAAAACTTTTGGTGTTCGGTGGAAGCAGGGATCGACCCCACGACCCTTGGTATGCAAGGCGCGACTAAGCCATTGCTCCAGGGCCCAACTAAATGTATGTTTACGCGTAAAAGAAAATTTGTTTAATCGGCTCGTGGGCGCCGACAACTAGGCTTTAATAAATTAAACTTTCGCTTGCCTTGTGCGTTGGTGGCTAAAGCGATAATTGGGTCTGCTGATGAACAATAAACGTAGCCCAAGTGGTAAATTGCGTGGTTCGCGCGTTCGAATTCTCTCTAAAGGTAAAATTAAAAAAAAAGAAAAACAAAGTATAGGAAAGTCTAAAGTCGGGCGGGCCGACTATATTAATACCCTGCACCACTTTTGTAGCACTCTACATATTCGATTCCATATCATCATCGTCAAAATGTGTTGGGGGCTATATATAGAAGGGTTTGTCCAAAATACATACATTTAAATATCACTCGATCTGGACAGAATTTGATAGACTTCTACAAAAATCTATTAGACTCAAATTTAAGTCGGCTTAATGCACGTAAGGTGGAACACTCAATGTTAGTAAAAAATATGGGAAAACGTTTAAATCTGAAGCAAAACTTTAAAGGAAACTTACAAGAGTTTATTTATTGATTTATCGCTCGTGATATATATGATAGTCTAGAAGAGTTATAAGGAAAATTAGAGTCCATTTATTACAACTTTTCGACCTAAAGCAGTGGGCGATTTTACAAGGAAAATGTTGGTATTTGTGACCATTGTATTGTCGGAAAATCAGAAAAACATGATACTAATGGGAGCTAATATGAAACCGATTTTCAAGCCGAAATTTGGCACACGGCGTAGTTCGCAACAATGCTAACATCTACTTCCCCTGTGCATTGTCTAACTAAATCGGAGGTCAGAAAGATGGCCACGTGAGCATGAGGATGAAGTGAGAGGTGTAGTTAATGTTCGCGTGGCTGACACGATATGTATGGGAGCGCTATGATTCTACCATCTGAAACCGAGTTCAAAACCAAAGGTTTGGCACCGGCATCGAGCGCTTTGAGACATGGCTCTAATCTGTAACCTCCCTATGTGCAAAAATTCAGGCGACTAGGAATATCGAGCAAAAAGGATTGGCCTCATGTGACGTCATGATGAGTTGTAAAATCGGGGGCGGGAAGAGAGCTAATATATGGCGAGGCGTATGGAGTGGAGTAAGTCTGCTGGAGAGTACGAGGTTTCGAGAGCCACAGAAATTGGGGCTCCGGCGGGCATCAGGCGGAGAAGCAGAATGCTAATGTCTAGTCCCTGTGCATGCTCACTAAATCGCGATGAAACGAGCCAAAAATTGGGCCTCTGTGGTCATGATGCAAGTGTAAATCGGGCGAAAGCGCTATATATGCGGGAGCTATATCCTTAGAGAATTCCTTGAAATCGATTTCAGACAATGTTGGCACGCATATAATTATCTAACTCTCATACTCCCTTGTGCAATAATTTCAACGCAAATTGGCAGGTAAAAACTCGGCCTTCTGGCGACCGTAGATTAGTCCCATTAGCGGTCGAAAGATATATATATATGGCGGACTATATCTAAATCTGAAACCAATTTCCAAGTAAAAGTTTGGCACACTGGACTAAGTACTAATTGTTCTTCTTGTGCAAAATTTTAAGCAAATTTAGTTTGTTAAAACTCCTGGCTTCTTGGGCCATTGTAAGTTCCATATCGGGCAAATTATATATATGGGAGGCTATATCTAAAATCGAACCGATTTCGCCAAGTCAATAGGATCTATTTCTGAGCCAAAACGCATACTTGTGACCACAGATCTTGAAGGTCGATTGGGACTGAAAACTGGCGACCATAGACGTTTGAGTATACAAAATGTGTTCACGGGACTCAGACGGACACGTCGTCTATATCGACTCAGGAGCGCCCACCTTACGCACTTCTTTGCCAAACGACGAACCGACTAGTGTCCTATCCATCGTCTTTCCTTCTGGGTTGTTGAGCAATAAGCATGACTGCACTAACTTATAATACCCCTGGTTCCACAGTGTGGAGCCAGGGTAATAAATATAAATATCAAAGGATAATTTGCTTCACATTGTTTGTATATACAGTAAAAAGGTGTTAAAGAGAGCAAAAGAGATGTAAGGACAAAATGCAGTTAGCGCCAGAAAAGATTGGTTTTCTATACCCTTCAACCACTACTGTGGTACGGGTATAATTCAAGTGTTGTGGCAACTTCTGTATGTAACGCCAAGAGAGGAACAAGTCTTGAGACCGATTCGTTTAGTCTATACCGATGCGTCTTAGAAATTAAATTCTGAGTCCGATTGCGATGCTCCGTCTGTCTGTCGTGTCTGTCCGTCTGTCTGTCTGTTGATGTATTTTTGTGTGCAAAGCCTACAGCTCGCAGTTTTCAGTCTTCCGATTCGTCCTTAAAATTGGTATAGAGGTCTGTTTCGGGCTCAAAGAACGATGCCCTATTGATTTTGTGGAAAAAATGATCGTTGCAGCATTTTAGGAGGGTGTATAGGCTGCCCATAATATATTTTTCACAAAGGATCTGGTGATAGAAATTGGCGTGTATATCAAACCGAGTCTTCCTGCAAATTCCGACATCCGAATATTTTATTGAGTCCTCGGAGAAAACTTGCAAAATATCATAACCAAATCGGTTCAGATTAGATTATAGCCTCCCATATATAGCTTTCGCGCCGATGTTACACTCATATTGAGCCAGCAGAGGCGCAATTTTTTGCTCCGATTTAGTTGAAACTTTGCACAGGGAGTAGAATAGCATTGTAGCTATGTGTGCCAAATTTGGTTGAAATGCGGTTCAGATTTAGATATGCTGCCTATAGTATAGCCTCTCTTCGTCAGCCCGACTTTTAGCTACACTCCTACTGCAACTATACTAGCGCAATCAGCTCCTTACCATTGATTTTGACGACTCCACGTTCTCCGAAGTGGAATTGCACTAGGAGTACACTATAGCATCTTTGTTGCTATGCGTGCCTAACATCTCTAGCGCTTGAAATCGGTTCACGATTTAGTATAGCTTCTATCTATTCTGTTCAACAATTCGGTCCAAATGCCAATTTCACTTAACCCAACTTGTACGTCGAAAGTCTGAAAAACTTACTCTATTTCTCTGTACTTCTGCAACCAATAACATCACACTATCGGCAGCAATACCAACAATTTTCGCTAACATATCACTCGCACTTTCCCCTAGCCGTAACAAATACATGTTCCCCACCATCTACTCTGACTCTCACACATTTTAGCACCAATCACTCATGAGCGATACTTCACACCACCTCGCTACTTCCGCGTCCCTAATTCTCTAACCACTGCTAAGATCCTCATATATCCTTACTATTCTCATCACTGACCAATGTGTTCCACCCTAAGTCCCATTAGCCGACATTAAATTTTGAGTGTATAGATTTTGTAAAAGTCTATCAAATTCTCTGTCGCAAATCGAGTGATATTTAAATGTATGTAATGTTGGGACAAACTTTGTATGATATAGCAACCCAACACATTTGACAGATGTGATATGGTATCGAAAATTTAAATCTAACAAAGTGGTAGTCCAGGGTAAAAATATAGTCGCCCCGCCCGACTTCGGACTCCTCACCTTACTTGTTTTTTCTTGATTATTAGTTTTTCCTGAAATATGTTTTACACCGTTATCACAAAATATATATAGCGTGTTTCTTCCAAATAAAACTTATTAAAGCGAAAACCAAATGAGAAACGATCTTTTTTTGCGTGTATAACCTTCAAAAACTGTCAAACTTTTTGTTTGCAAATTACAACACTAGGGTTGCACAAACTCCGATATATAAAAGCAACTTGGTGTTGAAGGCGTGATTACAATAGACAGACGACCAGACAGAGAGACGAACGTCGTTATATCGATCAAGAATATTATCGATAATGCGATGTGTTACAAACGAAATGGCAAACTTATTATAATTTTAGTGAATATAAAAATATTATCGTATTCTCGTATACTGCATTACGATATATTCTTGATCGATATAACGACGTTCGTCTCTCTGTCTGGTCGTCTGTCTATGTAAATCAACGCCTTCAGACACCGAAGGTTGCTTTTATATTATCGGAATTTGGCAACACCCTCCCCTCGTCCATCACCCAACGTGCTCTGCACCACTAGTGTTGTAATTTGCAAAACAAAAAGTTTGACAGTTGAGGCTTATAACACGCAAAAAAAGATAAACGTAAGCATGTCGCGGTTTCCTCATTTGGTTTTCGCTTTAATTAAAGTTTTATTTGGAAGAAAAGTATATATATTTTGTGAATAAACCGGTTGTTAAAACAATTGTTCAGAAAAAACTAACTCAAAAAAAAGAACAAGTAAGAGAAAGTCTCAAAGTCGGGCGGGGCCGACTATATTTTACCCTGCACCACTTTTGTAGATTTAAATTTTCGATACCATATCACATCCGTCAAATGTGTTGGGTGCTATATATAAAGTTTTCCCAAATACATACATTTAAATATCACTCGATTTGGACAGAATTTGATAGACTTTTACAAAATCTATACACTCAAAATTTAAGTCGGCTAATGCACTAGGGTGGAACACAATGTTAGTAAAAAAATATGGGAAACATTTAAATCTGAGGCAATTTTAAGGAAACTTCGCAAAAGTTTATTTATGATTTATCGCTCGGTATATTATATGTGTTAGAAGTTTAAGAAATTAGAGTAAATTTTTTCAACTTTTCGACTAAGCAGTGGCGATTTTACAAGAAAATGTTGGTATTTTGACCATTTTTGTTCGAAATCAGAAAAACATATATATGGAAGCGTATATCTAAATTCTGAAGCGATTTCAAACCTAATTTGGCACGCCATAGCAACAATGCGGTAATTCTACTCCCCTGTGCAAAATTTCAATTAAATCGGAGCAAAAAATTAGCATCTGTGGTCATAGGAGTGTAATCGGGCGAAAGCTATATATTAGGAGTATATCTAAATCTGAACGATTTCAACCAAATTGGCACACATAGTTACAATGCTCATTTCTACTCCCTTGTGCAAGATTTCAACTAAATCGGAGCAAAAAATTGGCCTCTGTGGTCATATGAGTGTAAATCGGGCGAAAGCTATATATGGGAGCTATATCTAAATCTGAACCGATTTGGATGATATTTTGCAAGTTTTTCGAGACTCATAAAATATTCGGATGTACGGAATTTGAGGAAGATCGGTTGATATACACGCCAATTATCACCAGATCCGTGAAAAATATATATGGCAGCTATATCTAAATCTGAACCGATTTTTTCCAAAATCAATAGGGATCGTCTTTGAGCCGAAACAGGACCCTATACCAAATTTTAGGACAATCGGACTTAAACTGCGAGCTGTACTTTGCACACAAAAATACATCAACAGACAGACAGACGGACAGGACAGACAGACAGACGGACATCGCTAAATCGACTCAGAATTTAATTCTAAGCCGATCGGTATACTAAACGATGGGTCTCAGACTTTTCCTTCTTGGCGTTACATACAAATGCACAAACTTATTATTACCTGTACCACAGTTGTGAAGGGTATAAAAAACCCAATCTTTTCTGGCTAACTGCATTTTTCCTTACATCTTTTTGGCTTCTAACCACCTCTTTTCTGTATACAAACAATGTAGAAAACAGAAATTATTCGTTTTTATATTTTAATACCCGCTCACAACTGCTGTACAGCAGGTATTATAAGTTAGTGCATATATGTTTGCAAACCCACCCAGAAGAGACGAATAGACACATGGGTGTCTTTTGGCAAAAAATGCTAAGGTGGCTCCTCGAGTCGAATATAGCCATGTCCGTCTGTCCGCTGAAACACATTTTTTGTAAATCAAAAGTCTAGGTCGCAGTTTTAGTCGCAATCGACTCTCAAATTTGGCACAAGTATGCGTTCTTTGCTCAGAATAGATCCCTATTGATTTTGGAATGAAATCGGTTTCAGATTGTCGATATAACCTCCGCTATATATATATTCTCCGCCGATATGGACTTAAATTGGCCCCAAGAAGCCAAGAGTTTACCCTAATTTTGCTTAAAATTTTGCCACAAGAAGAACAATTTAGTACTTAATACGTCCAGTGGCCGAAATTTTATTGAACATTGTTCAAGGATTGAGATATTAGCTCCCAATATATATATCCTTTCGACCGATATGGACTAATACGGTCGCCAGAAGCGCAGAGTTTTTTACTCCAATTTGGTTGAAATTTTGCACAGGGGAGTAAATTAGCATTGTAGCTATGTCGTGCCACATTTGGTTTGAAAATCGATTAGATTTAGATATAGCTCCCATATATAGCTTCGCCCGATTTGACACTCATATACCACAGAGGGGCGCAATTTTTTGCTCCGATTTAGTTGACATTATTGCAACAGGACTAAATTAGCATTTGTTGCTATGCGCTGCCAAATTGGTTGAAATCGGCTTCAGATTTACATATAGCTCCATAGTATACCTTTCGCCCGATTTACACTCATATGACCACAGAGGCCAATCTTTTGGCTCCGATTAGTTGAATTTGCACAAGGAGCTAGAATTTAGCATTGTAGCTATTGCGTGCCAATTTCGTTGAACTCGCGTTTCAGATTGTAGATATAGCCTCCATTACTTATTCGTTTCGCCCGCTTACACTCATATGACGCAGCACAGTGGCCGAATTCTTTTACTCGCGATTTAGTTGAAATTTTGCACAGGGCATGTAGAGTTAGCAATTGTTGCTGACCTATGCGTTGTCCAAATTTCGGTTGAAAATCCGGTCATTTAGCTCCCGATATATACTGCTTTTTCATGTTCGACAAAAAAGGGTCAAAATATCAACATTTTCCCTTGTAAAATCCGCCACTTGCTTAGTCGAAAAGTTCTTGATAAAAATGACTCTAATTTATCCTAAACTTTAAATACATTATATATCGAGCGATAAATCATTAAATAAACTTTTCTCGAAGCAGTTTCCCTACAAGTTGGCTTCAGATATTAAACGTTTCCCATATTTTTTACTAACATTTGTTCCACCCTAGTGCATATTAGCCGACTCTTAAATTTTGAGTCTATAGACTTTTGTAGAAGTCTATCAAATTCTGTCCAGATCGAGAGTATGAAATGTAATGTATTGGGACAAACCTTGTATGACCTAGTAGCGCCTCAACACATTGAACGGATGTGATATGGTCTATCGAATTTAGAGTCTGACAAAGTGGTGCAGGGTATAATTATATCGGGGCCCGCCCGACTTTAGACTTGTACTCTTACTTGTTTTTTTTTTTTTTATTAATTCTTACCTTTAGAGAGAATCCGAACCGCGAAACCACGCGCAATTTACCTGGGCTACCGTTATTGTCATCAGCAGACAATTATCGCTTTAGCCACCAACAGCGACAAAGCAACGCAAACAGTTAAATTTTATTAAAAGCCTAGTTGTCGCGCCCACGGAGTCCACTTAACACAAATTTCTTTTAAACCCAAAACATACAGTTTAAGCTGGCTCCGTGAGCAATGGGCTGAGTCCGGTTCCGCTTTGGCATACAAGGGTCGTGGGGTCGATCCCTGCTTCGACCGAACACCAACATAGTTTTTTTTTTGTTTTTTTTTTACATTATATTCCAAATATGTTTCGGAAGATTCGGAAAAAGAATGTATCAACATTACTATAACATGTATTTAAATTCTTTTACTATGAAAAACTGCGTAATCTGTGTCTTATTAAAGACTTAAAGCCAGATAAAAGAACAGTGCTTTAGATATAAATGAAATCTGTTTTCATCAAATGAAACCTATTTCATTCAAATGATTTTTTTTTATTAATTAAATGCAGCTTCAAATACTTTCTGATAAAGATAGTATGTGTTAGTTCTTACATGTACACTCCACCCACTGTTAACATTTTTTTTTCTTAACCAAGTTTTATTTTAGAAATGCACGCCTTATTAAATATAAACTCATTTTTAAAAGAATATACGTAAATGTTATTCATAAATTTAATAGGACTTTTAATTAAATTAAAGTCACTAACACTAATCCTTGTCTAATATTGTCATAGGAAATTTCATCCAATCGAAAATTCTCAATGGGTTATAGTAATTATAGTAACTGTCATTCCCATTCGAATTACTTGGGTTGTGGTAATACTTACCGATGGCAAGGTATCTTAAAACTTCCTCAAGAAGCAAATTAAACCATCATATTAATTAGTTGGTTTGACTCGCGTAAATCAATGTAAGAACCGAATATGAACTTTTACGCCGGTAATTAGAGCAGCCAGCTGTGAAATATGGGGAATATTTACAATTATAAACTCTATATGGACCCATTTTGATCTGTGATTGTGAGTCGACTGTTCATCTGGGGCCGGCTATACTATATCTTATCTAATAGTGATTTCAACAGACGGACAGTAGCTAACTATCGACTCAGATGTTTCGAGGACGACCCTCTTATGGGATCTTTGCGACCAATATTAGATGTACTTGTCAAACGCGAATTGACAAAAGTTAATATATTCCCCAGGTGGAAGGTATAAAAATAAAACAAAAATAACAGGTGGCGCTGATAATTCCCCGCGTGCTAACAAAGAAAAACACATTTTTTTTGTCAAAATTCCGTTTTTTATTCATTCAATCATTCGCTTCCTTTCAAGAGCAGATACAGCGTACTATAACGACCCTTCCAATTTTTTTGATAACATTTTGGTACGCTACTCCTTCGGTTTTTGCCTCA
>PGFW01055972.1:0-10525 GCA_003123925.1 Haematobia irritans | reverse complement strand
ACCAGAGCTTTCTTACTGGTTTTGAAACGAAATAAATGAAAGACAATATTTCGCGAGTGATAGATTTATTATCGCTTGGGCGACGGCATTATCATGTGCCGTGTGCCACACAATGGCCAATTTGAACTTATGATATCAGTTTATTCAGCCTTAAAGCTCTTCTGTAATAACTCCTTCAGTGAACTGTGTTCCAACGACTATCACAACAAGAGTAGCTCAATATTTACATAGACTATGCTTCATTGGTAAATGATACCACCCACCAGTTCGGTCTATTTTTCTAACTTGTGTGAAAATCATCATCCTTGGCATTTGTGTTCCAGTCTATTTCTCAATGGTGTTTTATACCCTTTCAGACTGATGAAACATGAGCAAATAATTAACCAGAATTTTTCAACTTAATTCAGTCAAAATTGAATTAAATAAATATTTGCACTAATTTTTTTGGTCCAGCACTGCATCTATCGAAGATGTATATGAGGATAAAAGCAATTGATAATATTTATTTTCAACAATTATTACTGTATACAACTAAATATATACATATATTAATACAATATAGAAGATAATAGCAAGATTTCCGTTTTGGTTCTATACATAATTCTTCAAAAAATTGTCCTTATTTTTCTTAATATTAAAGACTATTTTGATAATTGAAAATTTATTTAATACATTCCTTTGGTAATTCTATATTATATTTCAATGTACAGATAAAATTACAAATCTTTCCTATTTTATTGCCAAGGTTTTTTTTTCATTAATAGAGAGTTTTTTTATATGAGTTATAATTGCAAATTTTATTTGTTTGGCTAAAATAAATGCAAATTGATAAATTAATTTGCTACTGTGCATCACTTGAACCACAAATTACCTCGATAATAAATTAACAATTTGTTCTCTACACATATGTTTCCGATTTAGTCGTAAGTGGATCAGAAATTATTCGATTTTAGTCTCTGAACTTTGTACTGTCAAAAGAAAAATGATTCAAGTTTGTCCATTTTGGGCTGTAAGGAAAATTGTTAGTGTTGTGTGATGCCAAGTTCTTACCACAAATACATACCATTATTGTATTATTTGTCAATGGACATATTCTATAATACTACAGTTATAAAAAACCCCCCCTCGTCCCCCCCCCCTATCTCCACACTTGCCGTCAACCACCTTACACAGATGCCGCTTTCTTACCGATATTGTTTGAAGATACTTTTATGTCAATAGACCTATCATGGAGCGAATATTAGTTTGAGGTATTAAGTGTATTGGCAGGCTTTGCTGATTATGCGTGAAATGTGGTGTCTAGATATCTGTGTGGTGATGTTGTAGTATTAAGTCTATCAGACTCGTAGTACTCAATGTCACTCGGTTTCAATACGAGGCCGAGAGGGTATCAGGAATTTTATGATTTGGGTGTGGGGGGTGGGTTGTTGTAAAGAGAAGGGTGAATTCATTATTGTGAGACGATTGTGATTCTACTAATATTTCGGCTGCTTAATTCACAGTACTTACAGAACACAATCATCAACGGTTAATTACCAATGGGCGTAAATAAGACGAGTAAGGACTTTTCTTGTACATGTCCATTTAGGTCTGCGGCGAACTAAGTTGTTTTTGGCTGTCATGTATATATCTATCTTCTGTATTTCGGGAAATTGGTATTTGGAATTATTGGATAACGGTGTATTAGATATATATTGGTTGGAGTGGTATGCTTCTCGTTATGTTGCTTTGTCCTTTTCGTAGTTGCATATGCTATATTTATATTAAGAGTCTAATTACTTATCTTCGCAAGAGACTCTTATCATGAAGATTATCATGCTCAATCTATAAAATGTATGTTTATACAATGTATTTGTTGCTCTATATCGACATTAGCTTAATTGGCTGTAAGTATTTAATAAGTTAAAAGCCGTTAATCTAGCAAGCTTATTAATAAATAGTGGTGCCTCGCGGTAAGATCTACTATTCTCTGTGCGTGCGATGTAGCTTGCTTGCCGCTTGTATATTATTCAGACAAAAAAATCATGTTTATGTCCCATAGCTCTCTCATAATGTCATAGACGAGGCCATCAACTAATACAAAAGGGTCATTCGTAAATCAACCCTCGAATTCTCAGATAATTAAAATATTTGCGTATAACATTTGTTGTTTCGGACTCCTTGGTACTCCAAACAGCGTTTTTTATTGGTGTCAATGGTGGGTAGCAAATTAAAAAATAAATGTGGGGACTTGATAGTATCTTGAAAGGATGCGATACTGCTACGACCGCCATATATTTCTTACATAACTCATCAAAGGATAATTGATTTATACGCTTCGCGGTCGTATTTTGCACATTTATCCCTTATTTATACAAAGACCAATTTTTTGCCAATATACTTACTTATAAATTATATGCTCAATCAATTTGTATAGTGCATATCGCATTACAAATTGGCTAATTTATAAACGCATTACAAATAATAGTGCGTCCCTAACACTATTCTCTTGGTGAGAATGCTAGAGCCTATAACAAAAAAAGTGTTAGCATAACTTAACACCCACACATACAAAGGCAATCAAACTCGTATACATTTGTGTATGGCATACAAAAGCGTTTTCCCATAAATATGGGGACTTGAACAAATGAACACATGCACAGACCCACACATATACAAGCATATATCGTTTGCACATATCTACATTTAAAAGCCCTCGTATTCAATCATATGCAAGTGTATGCAAATATAAACACATTTATAGAGACATTAAATCATCATAAATTATTCCAATACCATTAGTAAGCATTCGTGCACATATTCATTGCACAGTGGTTTGAGAAAGGGAAACATTTTAATACTATGAAACAGAAGAAATTTCATATGCGTCCAAGTTTCGATATCTACACCCTATATATAGACTGATCTTCTGATTTGATCCGTATGCCTGATAGCCTCTAACAGGTATGTGCGTGGTGTTGTCCAAATAGTAAGCCGGAATCTAGGAATCGGGTCTGCAAACACCTAACCAAATAAAACTGACATTTTAAAAATCTTCATATTCATGTAATTCGAAGCAATAAAGATTGAAATTCGTGGTGTAATTGAATAAGGGCGAAATTATAACGATGATAAAGAAAACGCTGATTGACTGTAAGCGTGGTGCAGTCACCATATATTTTATATATTGTGGAAGGTTAAAGCCAGAAAAATGGGCTGAATATCAAAATACAGTTTTCAATAGAAAATTTTTGTCAAATTTTTTATATAGAAAAATTTATGGTCAAATTTTATTATATAGAAAATTTTGTCAAAATATTGGTTCCTAAATATAAAATACTGCCAACATTTTATTTCTATAAAAATTTAAATTTTTTTGCCAAAATTTTTATTTATATAGAAAAATTTGCAAAAATGTTATTTCTATAAGAAAATTTTGCAAAATTTTATTTCTAAATAGAAATTTTGTCAAAATTTTTATTTTCAATATAAAAATTTTGTAAAATTTGGTTTCCTATAGAAAATATTAAAAACTACGCAAACAAAAAAAAATCTTCTATAGAAAATTTTGTTCAAAAAAATATTATTTCAATAGAAAAATTTATGTCAAAATTTTATTTTCAATAGAAATTTTGTCTAAATTTTTATTCAATAAGAAAATTTTGTCTAAATTTTTTTCTATAGAAAAATTTTACCAAAAATTGGGTTTCTATAAGAAAATATTGCCAAAATTTATGTTCTATAGAACATTTTGCTAAAACTTTATTTCTAATAGAATATTTTTGCAAAAAAACTTTATTTCAAAATAGAAAATAGTGTTCAAAATTTTTATTCTAAAGAAAATTTTGTCAAAATAGTTTATATAGAAAATACTGGCCAACAATTTTATTTCTAATTAAAAAAATTTTGTCAACGATTTTATTTCTATAGAAAAATTTTGCAATTTTATTTCTATAGAAAAATTTGCCAAAACAATTTTTATTTCTATAAGAAAATTTTGCCAAAATTTTATTTCTATATAAAATTTTGGCCAAATTTTTTATTTCTATAAGAAAATTATTGACAAAATTTTAATTTCCATAGAAGAATTTTTAGGCCAAAATTGTATTTCTATAGAAAATTTTGCCAACACATTTATTTCTATAGAAAAATTTTGCCAAAATTTTATATTCTATATAAAATTTTTGCCAAATTTTTTATTTCTATAGAAAATTTTTGACAAAAATTTTTATTTCTAATAGAAAATTTTACCAAAATTGTTGTTTCTATAGAAAATATTGGCGAAATTTTATTTCTATAGAACATTTTTGCTAAAACTTTATTTCTATAGAAATTTTGGCAAAATACTTTATTTCAAAAGAAAATAGTGTCAAAATTCTTATTCTAAAAGAAAATTTTGTCAAAATTAGGTTATATAGAAAATACTGGCCAACATTTTTATTTCTATAAAAAAATTTTGTCCAACAATTTTATTTCTATAGAAAAAATTTTGCCAAAAAATTTTATTATTCTATAGAAAATTTTGCCAAAAAACATTTTTATTTTCTATAGAATTTTGCCGAAAAAATTTTATTTCTTAAAAGTATAGAAATTTTGGCCAAATTTTTTATTCCTATAGAAAATTTTGACAAAATTTTATTTCATAGAAAATTTTGCCAAAAATTGTAAATTTCTTATAGAAAATTTTGCCAAACATTTAATTTCTATAGAAAATTTTGCAAAATTTTATTTCTATATAAAATTTTGCCAAATTTTTTAATTTCTATAGAAAATTTTGACAAAATTTTATTCTATAGAAAATTTTTGACAAAATTTTTTTAATTATTATTTCTAATAGAAAATTTTGGCAAAAATTTTTATTTCTATAGGAAATTTTGACAATATTTTAATTTCTATAGAAATAAAATTAACAATTAAGATGAAACCGGTTCGACTATATGATTTATTAGCTTTCCTATGCATATCTTTAGTCTAAATTTACCATAAAACATCATATAAAAAAATCTTCCTATAGAAAATTTTGATCAAAAATATTATTTTCAAATAAAGAAAAATTTTGTCTAAATTTTATTTCAAATAGAAAATTTTGTCCTGAATTTTAATTCTATCAGAAAATTTTACCAAAATTGTTTGCTATAGAAAATAATGCCAAAATTTGGTAAGGCAAAATATACCAAAATTTTATTTGCTATGGAAAATTTTGCTAAAACTTTATTTCTATAGAATATTTTGTAAAAACTTTATTATCAATAGAAGAAATGTTGTCAAAATTTTATTCTATTAGAAAAATTTTGTCAAAATTTGGTTTCTATAGAAAATTTTGTCAAAATGTTGGTTCTATAGAAAAATACTGCCAACATTTTTATTTCTATAAAAATTTTGTCAACAATTTTATTTCTATAGAAATTTTGCCAAAATTTTATTTCTATAGAAAGTTTTGCCATTATATTTATATCGAAAATTTTGCTAAAAAGTTTATTTCTAAAGAATAATTTGCCAACATTTTATGTTCTATAGAAAATTTTGTCAACGATTTTATTTCCATAGAAAGTATTTGTCAAAATTTATTTCGTAGAAAATTTTGCCAAAATTTTATTTCTATAGAAAATTTGCCAAAATTTTTGATTTCTAAATTAAAATTTTTGAAAAATTTTATTTCTATAGAAAAATTCTGCCAAAAATTTATTTTATACGAAATTTTGCGAATTTTTATTTCTAATAGAAAATTTTTGAGAAAATTTTTATTTCTATAGAAAATAAAATTCCAAAATTTGTTTGAAATCAATTCGAATTTTAGATAATTAGCTCCAATTCAATATATAAAAAATCTTCTAATAGAAAAATTTTGTCAAATTTTATTTCAATATAAAATTTTGTAAAAAAATTGAATGTCAATAGGAAATTTTTATTTCTATAGAAAATTTTTGACAATTTTTTTCTATATAAATAAAATTCCAGAATTTGGTTGAAAATCAGTTCGGATTTAAGATATAGCTGCCGATCAAAAAAAAAAACTTCTTAGAAAAATTTTGGCCAACATTTATTTCTATAGAAAATTTTGTCAAAATTTTATTTCTATAGAAAATTTTGCCAACACTTTTTATTTAGCGTATCAGATGTCCGGAAATTCAAAATTTGGTTGAACGTCGTACGAAAATTTTAGATAGAGCTCCGAATTTAGATAGAGTATATCGTTGGTCTAGTTTATTATAAAACTACCAAACAAAAAAAAAAAATTCTATAGAAAATTTTGTCAAAATTTTATTTCAAATAGAAAAATTTTTCTGTTTTTAGAAAATTTTGTCAAAATTTGGTTTGCGATATGAAAAATATTGCCTAAAATTTTATTTCTATAAAAAATTTATCAACATTTGTATTTGCTATCGAAAAATTTTGCAAAAATTTTTTTCTATCGAAAATTTGACCAAAGTTTTAATTTATTATAGAAGATTTTCTTTCTAATAGAAAATTTGCCAAAATTTTACTTTGTATCGAATTTTGTCAAATTTTTATTTCAACAGAAATATTTGGCAAAATTGATTTCTAATATAAATATTAAAAATTACCAAAAATCTCTGTAGAAAATTTTGTCCAAAATATTATTTCAATAGAAATTTTGTCAAAATTTATTTCAAATAGAAGAAAATTTTTGTCAACATTTTTTTTTTCGAAAATAGAAATTTTTGTCAAATTTTTAAATTCAATAGAAAAAATGTTGTAAAATTGTTTTTTCTATTTTAAGAAAATTTCGTAAAAAATTTGGTTTCTATAGAATTTTATTTTTTTCTACAGAAAAATCTTGCCCAAAATTTTACTTCTAAATATGAAATTTTTGTCACAAATTTTTATTCAAACGAAAATTTTGTCAAAATTTGGTTTCTAATAGAAATATTAAACTAAACAAAAAAAAAATCTTCTATAGAGAAATTTTTGTCAAAGATTTTTATTGTAATAGAAAAATTTTTGTCAATATTTTATTCTATTGAAAATTTTGTCAAAAAATTATGAAATTACCCGATTTATTACTGATAATTGGTTGATAGTTTTGCTGCAAAGTAGAGGATAGCTGATGAGGAATGTGGTAATTCCGAAACAGCTGTACATCCAAACATCTGCAGTCTATAGGCTTGCCCAAATTAAATTTGACAAGCCATCCTTTTCCTCTGTTGGTTAAGCTACTCTTTAGTTTATCAATGCATGGCTTTAAGCTGAGATCAAAAAATACAAAAAACAACAATAACGATGAAGAGAGCCAACAAATAACAAACAAGAACGAATGAAAGATAGAGGAAGCACGCTCAAAACAAAACCCACCAGCCAATACCATACAAATCGAGATGATTTGGTTTGCTAAAGGAAAAAGATATGCTGCAAATTTGTTTAGGGCAGTAGCCGACTATCAAACCCTTTTTCCGGGAGGTTCAAGGTAGTTCACGTTGGGTTGAGTGAAATTACCCGAATTTATTCTGATAAAATTGGTTGAATAGTTTTGCTGCAGTAGAAGGATGCTGATGCAGGAATGTGGTAATTCCGAAAAGCTGTACACCAACGCATCTTGCCAGTCTATAGGGCTTGCCCAAATTAAATTTGACAAGCATACTTTCCTCTGTTGGTATAAGCTAATCTTGTAGTTAGTCAATGCATGGCTTTAAGCTGAGATGAAAAAACAAAAAAAAAAACATCAAAATTTTTTTTCTGTAGGAAATCTATGCCAAAATTTTATTTTAATCAGAAATTTTTTTCAAAATTTTATTTCAAATAGAAAATTTTTGTCCCAAAAATTTGGTTTTCTATAAGAAAATATTAAAAACTACCAAAAGCAAAAAATCTCTATTGGAAATTTTATCACATTTTATTTCTATAGAAAATTTTTCAAATTTTATTATTCTGTAGAAAATTTTTGGTCAAAAATTTATTTCTATAGGAAATTATTGCTAAAATCTTTATTTATTTTAAATGAAAATTTTGGCAATTCGTTCTATAGAAATTTTGTCAAAATTGTATTCTATAGAAATTATTGAAAATTTTATTTCTGTAGAAACAATTTGTTCAAATTTTATTTCAAAATAAAAATTTAGTAAAAAATTTTATTTCAAATACAAATGTTGTCGAAATTTTATTCTATAAGAAAATTTGTCAAAAATTTTATTTATATAGGAAACTTTGCCAAAATTCCAAATTTTTTATAGAAAATGGTGTTAAAACTTTATTTTTATTTCTATAGAAAAGTTTGTGAAAATTTAATTCTATTTGAAAATTTTGTCAAAATTTTAAATTCTAAATTTGAAAATTTTGGCGCAAAATATCGGTTTCTATAGAAAATTTTGTCAAATTTTTATTTCTATAGAAAATTATTGCCCAAAAATTTTATTTCAATAGAAAATTTTGTCAAAATTTTTTTCTATAGAAATTTTGGCCAAAATTTTATTTCTATAGAAAATTGTATTGCTTATAGACAACGATTTTGCCGAAAACTTATATTATCCTTGTCAGAGGTGGGAAAATTCCACATTTTGTTGAATATCGGTTCGAATTTAGATAGAGCTCCATGTATATCTTTGGTCCTAATCCACGCTAAAGCCTATCCAAACAAAACAAAATTCTATAGAAATTTTTGGCAAAAAAGTTTATTTTTTATCGAAAATTTTTGTGAAAATTTATTATTCTAATTGAAATTTTGTCACAATTTTATTTCTATAGAAAATTTGTCAAAATTTTAATTCTATAGGAAAATATTGCCAAAACTTTAAATCACTTAATGCTGTGACATTTCTTTGGGTTTCAAAGCTTATCTTCTACTAAGTGGTTTCCAGCTGCAATGTGGAAACGCGTTCGGACTCGGCCTATAAAAGGAGGTCCCCTTGTCATTGAGCTTTAACATAGAATCGGCGTCAAGCACTTCAGTGAATAAAGAGAGAAGTTCACCATGTGGTTAGAAATGGACTGAATAGTCCTAAGTGAGGCCTGATACATCGGGCTGCCACCTAACGTATATCTTTTGGTACTAATTACCTCTTTTATAACCACAGATGCCAATTGATCTCAATTATTTTTTTTAATTAAAATGTCGTTAACACAAAAGTTATAGTATCAATCACAGTTTTAATTGGATCATTAAGAAATATTTAATTAAACAATTAATTAATTATCATTAGCAATTTTTATTTGATCAATTAAATTTTTAATTGATTGCAAACAAATTTAATTGATGGCAAAAATTCAATTAGTTTTTTATTTAAGCTATAGTTAATAAAAATTCAAAAGAAATTTTAATTAAAAAATTAAAAAAAAAACATATCCATAATTGACTTACCTGAACTTATTCTTCCGAAATTTGATTGAAAAGTTTATTGTATCAATTAATTTTTTTTATATAAATTTTAAAAAATTTCAATAATTTTGATGGTCAATTAAAAACTATGATTTATAGCTATCATGTTGCGTTATTGGAGATTTTTTCAATTAAAAAATTAATTGATGCAATTAATTTGTGATTGATCAGTTTTTTTTTTTTGTGTGTAAAATTCACATAGGGTGGTTTTGGGGGGTTCCGATGCGGATAAAAGTAGGCAGTGAAGACCTTTGAAAAAGGTTAGAAACTCGCGTGGCCTAATTTTGTCCACCAATTTGGGGTGTCCTTTTTTGAGAGGGTTAATTTTAATGTTGTTAATATAGCAACGTCCCCGGCAGATAACTGTCGCAGCGTTTGGTAGGTGTCCGGTTTTCAGAGGTGGTCCACGTTTGATGGGGTTTCAACGGTATTTCCAGTTTTTTTTTTGAGAATTGAAAGGAATTTACTTTTCGCCATATCCGACATTAAAATTATATTACACAGAAAAAAAAATATCTAATTCAATCCACGAAATTAATTTGATGTCAATTATATGTCTTCTATCAGCAGAAATGATATTATCAAATTAAAAAATTAATAAAGATCAAATTTATAAAATTGAATTTGATCAAATTAAAAAATTAATTGAATAATATTAAAATTTTTGCGATTGATTTTTGGTTTCAATTAAAAAATTTGTTGAATCAATTAAAATTTTTAATTGAAATAATTTTTTAAACTGACAATTAAAATTTCAATTGAAATAATTTTCGTGAAATTCTTTTCTGTTAGTTTCCGATTTTTATCCGATTGCCTTTCAATCGATTTGTAGACCCTTATTCCCCATAATCAGGCCTAAGAACTTACTGTTGTCACAGTTGCCTATTAAATAAACGCTTAAACTGTTTACAAAACAACAAGGGACAACAAAAAACAAGCGTATAAAACGTCTGTTGTGTTGAAATTCAATTGTGTGTTAGGTGGGTGTCATGTATGGGCACCAAGGCATTTGGGAAAAATGAAGGCAACAGAAAGACAAATGCTAAATGCTAAAGGCAATTTTAAACAAATGCAAATCAAATTGAAACCTGAAACTGTTTTTATGTTTACTCCTCTATTGGGGCCAACTGGTCACTAATATATGAGTAAAATAATGAAAAAAATGAGGTACGGAGACATATCGCAAACTAGGGGTAAATGATAAATGAAACGAAT
>PGFW01055939.1:0-14428 GCA_003123925.1 Haematobia irritans | reverse complement strand
AGCAAATGTTTCACTACAAACGTCCATATTTGAGACCGATTTTTGGTGTATCCAAGTTTGAGAGGTTCCACCGTAAATAGCTTACAACAAATTTGAAAGGATCTGAGGTTATGTGGAAAATGTAGATCTACAGAATGGTGCAGGGTACAATATAGCCGACCCCACCCGACTTTAGACTTTCCTTTTCTAGATTATGTTAATGCCAATATAAAGGGCCCATTTTTATATAGTTCAAAGTATCGATTTTACTGGTAATTGAATTCCATAGAGCTAACCTTATGTTGCAGTTGCTTCTATGCTTATTGAGCACAAACAATTATCGATGAAAGACCTTGAAGAAGTGGATTCTCGAAAGATGGAACACAATGTTATGGATATGGATAAATAAGAATTTTTCTTTTTTCATGACTGTGACAAGCACCCAATACCCATAGCAACAGAAGTGGTTGAATAGGTTTATTGTGGGCCGTAGTGAAATGACTTCGTATATAAATAAATTACCTTCATAAGAAAGATCAAAGGCATGTGGCAAATGATATGAACTTAAGATGTAAATATAAGTGGAATAGTGGGAGATATTATGAAAACTTACCTTTTCCGTGACATTTAAATCCTGTATATGTAACACAAGAAATTGTGTTTCCTTTTCGATGAAGAGATCAATTGTCACTTGACCTTAAGATTTGGAGTAAGATGGAGTAAGGAGTTAAAACAAATGAGAAAATAAATAAAATTTATATTAGGCGATAATCGTTATAGCTAATTATTAATTATTAGGAGTGTAAGACAAATTCACTTTTATAGATTGCTTAATCAGCGGCTGTGGTGCCGGAGTCGGAGTCGTAAAAATTTTGCCTCGACTCCGATTCCGGTAACCAAATTTTTAAAACACTTTCACATTTTTGTAACTAAAGCAAGTTTTTACGCCAAATAGTTTCCCATTGCTTTATTTCATTCGATCATGACGCATGATTGTAAATGAAAAATCAACTTCAATTACGTTATCTTTTTATGTTTCCTAGAATGTTGACTAGCAGAATTGCATCATCCATTTAATCGCCCAATTATTCAATTTATTTTCTGAATAATTTCGAACAATCGAAATTATTTTTTTTATCTTTATTTTAAGGCAGTTATACATAATATGTGGAATATTGACAGACAATTATTTTCAAAAAATTTTGTCAAAATGTTATTATTAATAGAAATATTTTTTTTCTATAGAAAATTGAGTAAATTTGTTTCAATAGAATTTTTGCCCAAATTTTTATTCTATGAAAATTTTGCAAAATTTTTGTTTGTTACAAAAAATTTTTCTTCAAATTTTTATTTCTATTGATAATTTTATTTCTATATAAATTTAAGCCATAATTTTATTTCTAATAGAAAATTTTTCCAAAATTTATTAGTAATAGATTTTTTTATAGAAAATGGGCGTAAAGCATTTATTTACAGAAAAATTTATAGTCATTAGATTTTTTTATTAGAAATTTGGTCACAAATTTTATGTTCTATAGAGAATTTTGTCAAAATTTTATGTTCTTGTAGATATTTTACAGAATTTTTTAATTACTACACACATTTTTTTCTAAAATTGTATGTGTTTATTTGACTTAATTTTTTTTCAAAATTTTATTTCTATAAGAAAAAATTGTCACAATTTTATTTCTATAGCAAATTTTCTCAAAATGTTTTTCTTATTGCATGCTCACTATACTCACTGCTATAAAGAAAATATTCAATAATTTTATTACTATAGAAAAATTTGTTTCTATATTAAAATTTAGTCAAAATTTTATTTCTATAGAAAATTTTAGTCAAAAATTTTGTGTTCTATCAGAATTACTTTCCAAAATTTTATTTCTATACAAAATTTTGCTAAAATTTCTGTTGCTACACAATTTTTTTTTAAATTTGATTTCTATGAATATTTTTTCAAAATTTAATTTCTTAAACAATTTTTGCCAATTTTATTCTCTATAAAATTTTATTCAAAATTTATTTTCCATATATTTGGTCAAAATTTGACCATAGGAAATTTTGCCAAATTTTTATTTTCATATAGAACAATCTTAGCCAAAATTTTATTTTACTAGAAAAAACATTTTTCTAAATGTATGCTCACTGATACTCACTGCTAAGTCGAAAAACTTGTAGAAACGACTCAAATTATTCAAATTTTTCCAATGAATGATCATAATGCCATTTTTGCGAAATATGTCTAACAATTATAAATATTTCCCCAATTATTGCGAGATTTGATAGAAGTCTGATTTGACTTAGGATTAGGATTAGGGTTGATGGCTGTGTACTTTGTAGTTACCAAACATTTGAGTACAATTTAGTCTATTTTTTTTTTTTTTTTTTTTTTTTTTTATTTGATACCGTTGCATCCTTAACGACACGCATTCGGTATCTTTTTTACAACTTTTTCTCAGTTCAAAAAATGTCTCTTATACGCCCTGCTTCCTTCATATCGAAAGAAAACCCATTTGTAAGAAAAGCATCACTCGAAATTTTCAATCTGAATTTGGGTTCCTATTTTTGATAGTTCGATGAAAAATGACGAGTACATTCATTTTTCAGAAAATGGTAATTTTCAAAATTCTTGGTCTTGAGATATTCATTCAAAGTTTCGTACTTTAAATTGCTTGACAATATTAAAATAAGTTCCGTTAAATACGAAAGAAAAGCTTTTCGTTGATATACAGAACAGGGGTATTAAAATATGCGCATTTACATATTTGCCTTGTGGACGCTTTTGAAAATTTTTTATTATTTGTACATTCGTTCTATAAACCAGCAGCTATAATTGGTATCTGCTATTTGCTTGATATCAGGAACCCGCAAATAAAACGCAGCAAAATTTTCACCTGAAAATATTTTTTAGGCTAATATTTAAACATTGAATTAACCCTAAATTGTAGGATGCGCAATTTAAAAAATTTCTTCTTAACTATAATGAAATTTTAATTAAGATAAAGTGTATAATCTTGCTTTGAATTTTTTTTTTATTAAATTTTAGGACACAAATTTTGGAAATTTGAAGTCCCTTCGCGGTTAAAGTCGTTACACATTTGATTAGGTCAATTTTCCTTTAAAATAAAGAAACATTTTTTATTTTTAAAAAAAATCGTCCTTAAATTAACTGAAACATTGAAACTTTATTTAAGCATAAAAGCGCTTCAAATATTGGCTAAGACTTATTTTGAGGATTTAGCATCTTTGTGTGTTTAAGTTTTTTTGGATTAAGAAAACATTTCTTGTACGTTGATTGTATCCGTACTATAATTATGGAATTTTTAAAGTGTCATTTGTTTGTACGTGAAAATTTATGATATACCGCGAAAAGAAAATGCAGAATCTCGATACAATGTAATTTTAATTTTATTTTAATCCTAGATTTAAAGCAACGAATAGGTCGCTTAAACAATTTTTTTTTATTTTAAAGAATTTGGCTCGGAATCAGTACCAAAATCCTTAAGGGAAAGTCAAAATCTTTGGATCCAAGTAAACTTTTTTTGAGTGTTCAGGTTTTAATTCCTATTTGAAATCTTTCTCACTCAGTATTACATCAAGAAGGACTATAAACACTTCTGGATACATAACTTTATGAATTAATTATTTTCATCGCAATTACCCAGGCTCCTCTATGCAGCTTCTAAAAAGTTGAATATTTTTTTTGGTAATTTTCATGTTTGAAAATACAAGGGTGATTTTTTTAAGAGCTATAGAATTTATTTCAAAAAACAAAAACTTCAGAAATTGAAGAAATGAGAAAAAATGCTAAAAAATCCTATATTGAATCGATATCGCGGTTGCATATATTAACTCGTTGCAATACAAAATATGCATACAGAATTTTGACAACGAATGCGCTTCAAATGGTCCATCCCTTAGTCGCCATTTTGCATACTTCCCTACGTGAAATGATTCAACACAGAACTGGTACAGGACTAGTCCCTAGTGTGTATGGGACCAAACCAGTTCTGGTTCAACGTATGCGAAGGGGCCGGTCACTTTAGCATGGTTTGTCATTGACGGAGTAAATTTACATTTTAGACGCGTCTTGGGACTCATCCCAAAGGACACGTTCCTGGGCGACAAATTATCAAGAGCACCACCATAGACAGGTTCTCAGCGAACCAGTCTCGGACAACTCTTAGAGATTCTGTTTCAACTTTGGGCATACACAAATTCGAGATATGTTAAAAATGTATATGTCCAAACATAATATGTTCTAAATATATGCTGCGCAAACATGTTATGCTAGTTTATTGAACATTTATATGCTTGCACATTAAAAATAATATGGCTTAAAAATCCTTGAGTTCAAACATATAATTTTTACTACCGAAACATATGAAAAAACAGCCTCTTTCGATCCGTGCGAGACGCTGAAATAAAATGATTCTACCGAACTCGCTTTCTCAATAACTCTATGAGAGAGCGAGTCGAGGGAGTGAACATTTTATGTTCCGTTCGCACCGGGACGAAAAGGCTGTTTTTCATATGTTTCGGTTATAAAAATTTATTGTTTGGAACTCAAATTTTTTAGCATGATTATTTTTAAGGTGCAAAGATATAATGTCGATAACTAGCATAACATGTTTGCGACATATATGTTAGAAACCATATAGTTGGAACATAACATTTTTTAAATATTCCGATTTGGATGCCAAACTTGAACAGATTTCTAGAGTTGTGTCCGGGACTTGTTCTGAAGACTTCTATGGTGGTGCTTCTTGATAAATTGTCCCGAGGACGTGTCCTTGGCGGATGGAGTCCAAGCGCGTCCTAAAATGGTAAATTTTACTCCGGTCAATTGGACAAACCATGCTAAAGTGACCAGGCACCCTTCCATACGTTTTGACCAGAGACTGGGTTTGGTCCAATACACACTAGGACTTAGTCCTGGTACCAGTTCTGTGGTTGATCCATTCCCGGTAGGGGAAGTATGCCAAAATTTGGAGCTAAGGGAATGGACATTGAGTCGCATTCGTTTGTCAAAATTGTATTGCAATTTTGTATGCCACGATTAATTTAATAATGCCACCCCTATATCGATTCACATATGATTTTATGCATCTTTTCAATTCTCAATTTCTGAATTTTTGGGTTTTTGAAAATATAATTCTATTAGCCTTCTTAAAAAATTCACCCTATTTTCAAATGAAATTACCAAAAAAATTTCAACTTTATTAGGCTGATTAGAGGCAGCCTGGGTAGTGCGATGAAATAATTATCATAAATCTATGTTATTCCAGGAAGTGTTATAGTGCTCTTGATTGTAACTGAGTGGAGAAAAGATTTCAAATAGGGAAAAACTGAAGCTAAAAAAAGTTTTCGTTGGATCAAAGATTTTGACATTTCCTTAAGGAATTTTGGTATGATTCCGAGACAATTTCTTTGTTAAAATAAAAAAAAAATTGTTTAAGGACCTATGTTGCTTTAAATCTAGGATTAATAAATTTAAAAATTACATTTATCGAATTTGCCATTTCTTTTCGCGGTATATTCATAAATCTATCTTCACGTACAAACAAATGACACTTTGAAAAATCAAATTATAACGGATACATCACGTACAAATGTATTTCTTAATTCCGAAAAAAACTTTAAACCCAAAGATGCCTAAAATCCTCCAAAATAAGGATCTTAGCAATATTTTGAGCGCTTTTATCTTAAATTAAGTTTCAATGTTTAGTTAATTTGAGACGATTTTTTTTAAAATTAAAATATGTTTCTTTACTTTAAGGAAAATTGCCCTTAATTCAAATGTGTAACTTGAACCGCGAGGGGACGCAAATTCAAAATTTGTCGTCCTACAATTTAAATAAAAAAAATTTTCAAGCACAAGCTTATACACTTATCTAATTAACAAATCATTATATTAAAAGAAAAGAATTTAATTTGAGCGATCCTAAAATTTAGAGGTCTAATTCATTTTTATATTCCTAAATATATTTTTCAGTGAAATTGCTGGGTTTTTATCTTCGTCCTGATATCAAAAATTAGCAATCACCAATTATTACTGCTGGTTATAAACGATGTACAAATAATAAAAAATTTTTCCAAAAAAACGCGTCACCAAAGGAATATGTGAAATGCGCATATTAATCACCCTGTTCTGTAAGTCCAACGAAGCTTTCTTTCGATTCTAAACGAACTTATTTTAATATGTGTCGAAGAATAAAGCTAAAAACTTTGAGATGAATCTCAGACCGAAGAATTTGAAAGATAGCTCATTTTTGAAAATGAATGTACTCGTATTTTCAGTCGACTATCAAAAATAGAGAAACCCAAATTCATTCGAATTCGAGTGACTGCTTTTCTTACGAATGGGTTTTCTTTCGATATGAAGGAACAGGGCATGGGAAGAACATTTTTTGAACTGAAAGAAATTTGAAAAAGATAGAATGGTGTGTTAGGATCAACGGTACTATTGTACTAAAATCTAGCGCAAAAAGTACAACAGCATCAACTATCCTAATTTCCTAATCAAATCAGACTTCTAAAATCTCGGGCAATATTTGGGAATATTTTAATTGTTAGACAATTCGCCAAAATGGATTTATGATTATTCATTTGAAAAATTTGAAATTTGAGTCGCGTTCTAAGTTTTGAGCTTAGCAGTGAGTATCAGGTAGAGACTACAATTTAGAAAAAAATGTTGTCTAGTAACCATAAAATTGTTGGCTAAATTTTCATAGAAATAAAATTTTTGCCAAAATTTTCTATGGTCAATTTTGACAAATATATGGAAATTAAATTTTGAATAAAATTTTTATAGAAATAAATTTGGCAAAATTGTTTTATAGATTAAAGTTTTGAAAAAAATTATCAATAGAAATACAATTAAAAAAAAATTTGTTAGCAAACAATTTAGCCAAAATTTTGTATAGAAATAAAATTCTTGCAAAGTATTCGTATAGAAACAAAATTTTGACTAATTTTCTATAGAAATAAAATTTTGACTAAATTTTATTATTAGAAAACAATTTTTTCTATTAGTAATAAAATACTGATTACTTTTTATAGCAGTGAGTATCAGTGAGCATCAGTTAAGAAAAAAATTTTTCGGGAAGGGAAAATTTGCCATACTTAGAAATAAAATTTGACACTTTTTTCTTATTAGAAATAAAAATTTTGAAAAAATTACTCATAAAAAATTACAACTTTTATAGAAAAAAATTTGGTTGTAGTAATTTAAATTCTGGTAAAATATGCATACAGAAATAAATTATTTAGACAAATTCTCTATAGGAAATAAAATTTTGACCAAGATTTCTAATAAAAAAATCTATGGACTTATAAAATTTTCGAGAAATTATAAATGTACACGATTTCTAATAAAAAGATAATATAAAATTTGGTAAAAATTTCTAAAAAAGGCTTAAAATTTATATTAGAAATAAAATTTATCAATTAGGAAATAAAATTTTGAAAAATTTTTGTGCTAACAAACAAAATTTGCAAAATTTTTCATATAGACAATTAAAATTTTGCAAAAAATTCTATCAGAAACAAAATTTTACTCAATTTCTATAGAAAAAAATATTTCTATAAGAAATAACATTTGACAAAATTTTTATGAAAAATTGTCTGTCAATATTCCACATATGTATGTATTTTTTTTTCTATATGCCGTTAAAATAAAATAAAAAAAAATAATTTCGATTGTTCGAAATATTTCAATAAATTGATATGAGGCATTAAATGGATCGATCATCTGCTAGTCTTAACATATCTAGGAAACATAAAAAGAATAGAACGTAATTGGAAGTTGATTTTCATTTTCAATTCTGCTCTAACATTGATCGAATGAATAACGCTAATGTGAACCTAATTTGCGTAAAACTTGCCTTAGTTACAAAAATGTGAAGTGTTTTTAAAAAAATTTGGCAGTGTAGACCGGAATCGGAGCATCAGAGCCAAAAAATTTTTACGACTCCGATCCGACCACAAGCCCTGATTAGCATCATAAGTAATTTTGTCTTACACTCTAATCAATTATAATTAGCTATAAGATTACGCCTAATTATTAAATTTTATTTATTTCTCATTTGTTTTACTCTTACTCCAAATCTTAAGAGTTCAAGTTGACAAATTGATCTTTCATGAAAAGGAAACACAATTTCTTTGTGTTACATATCAGGATTTAAATGTCACGGGAAAGGTTAAGTTTTCATAATATCTCCCACTTATTCCACTATATATTACATCTTAAGTTCAATATCATTTGCCACATGCCTTGATCTTTCTTATGAAGGTAATTTATTTATATTCGAAGTCATTTCACTAGGGCCAACAATAAACCTATTCAACCACTTCTTTGCTTATGGTATTGGGTTGCTTGCTCACAGTCATGAAACAAGAAAAGATTCACATTTGTAAGGGAGGGTAATCATCGTCATCGTCATCATCATCATAACATTTGTCGTCTTTGAAGGGAACACTCTTAAGGCTTTCATCGATAATTGTTTGTGCTCAATAAGCATAGAAGCAACTGCAACATAAGGTTAGCTCTATGGAATTCAATTACCAGTAAAATCGATACTTTGAACTATATAAAATGGGCCCTTTATATTGGCATTTAACATAATCTAGAAAAGGAAGTCTAAAGTCGGGTGGGGTCGGCTTATATTTATACCCTGCACCATTCTGTAGATCTACATTTTCCACATCAACCTCAGATCTTTCAAATATATGTTGTAAAGGTATTTACGGTGGAACCTCTCAAACTTGGATTACACCAAATCGGTCTCAAATGATGGACGTTTGTAGTTGAACATTTTGCTATATTAGCACATTGAAATTTAATAATCTCAAATCTAGACACCTCGAAATGTAGAATAAAATTTAGCGACATTGACATTTCGCTTGCACGAATGTGACAGTTCGCCTTTTTTTTTCGATTGTGAATCCACTTCAAATGAAGCAGTATTGAGAATAACCTTGCTTTAGTCTCTCCACAATAACCATCTTTAGAGCCTCTTCGCTTTATAAGGCCTAAGATGTATCGAAAAAAATATGGAGATAAACTAAGACGGACTGCCAAACCGATGAGCCACTCGTCGCCAAACTAATTAGTACCCAAATTTTACCAAAAATCTACCAAATTAAAAACAAAAATATATACAGCGTAGTTCGGCCAGACGAATCTTAAATACCCACCCGTGAATCATATAATAGTTTCCTTCTGAAAATTTCAGGAGGGGTTTTGATGACAGATATTCTATCCCAAAGCAGATCAGTTCAACCAGTTACCCTTTGCGAAGATAATTGAAAGATTTTACCTATGAAGACTAGATCTGATTTCTGGATTTATAAAGAACCACGTTTTTTTGAGTTTTAGGGCAAAATTCATAAACATCTCTTGTAAAGTGTGCAGAAAAATTATGATAACCGCCTTGATTGAAATCTATAATCTGTAGATTTTAACCCCATCGTGTAAGATGATTGCGAGAAGGTAGGTTACTTAGTGTTAGGTTAGGTTGCAGCGCGATGTTTCATTGCCTCACTGAACATAGACTATTCAGTCCATTTATGATACCACATTGGCTGAACTTCTTCTTTTATTCACTGAGTGCTGCCCGATTCCACTTGTTAAGCTCAATGACAAGGGACCTCCTTTTTAAAGGTGATACGGATAAATTTGGTCAATAATAAACTTGACGTATTTCTCTTCAAATTTGATAAAAACCCTGAACAACCCCTCATTTTGAAGGTGTGGTGTGTGTAGAATTTTGCTCCTATTTTTGATTTTGGAATTCACTCGTTTCGCAGTTGGTCAAATTGCGTCCAAGCAAGAGAGCAGTGTATCAAATTTGCTCGCGCGCATCGCGAAATCCAGCTACTCGCACGCAAAAGCTGGCAAATCGCTAAAGTTGCAAATCAACTTAATTATGATTAAAATGGGTTTGGGGAACGTTTGTCGACAGCCAGGAAGTTGGATCGGCGGGGGAAATCGAAAACCGGAAGCGCTGACGACGACAAAGAGACGTTGCGTGTAGTTTCAAGCGAAACCTAACTCTCTCTGCCGAGATACCCGCAAATAAGGCTGGGTGTATCGTCTACACCGTGCATCGAGCCAAAACCAACGGCCGGCGACTATCCGACTTACAAGAAAGTAGTGACTCCAAATCGCGATGATTAACAACAATTACTTACGGCCAAAGCGCAATCTCGGAGGCTGAACGAAGTTTGACTGCGTGGTAATGGACGACGAAAACCTACTGTCCAATACCGACTACAAGCAGCTTTCCGGGACAGGAGTTTTTATACTGCAAAGGAGGGCAAAGTAGCAGATATTTTTCAAGCACATAAAGCTGCTCAAGTTTCGCAAAAAAATATCTGGCTTTGGCAATGCCATTCTGTACTTGCTTGAAAAGCAGCATTTTCATAGCTTCCGGACTGTCAACCAAGAGAAATTTAGTGAAAGAGTGTATTGAATTAAACGTCATGCTTGCTTTCCTGAAGGAAACACGGTTGTTTCGTACTGTTTTTGGCGGACTTTGGCATCCTTGCCATTACGTAAAAGCCCATGGAGTGGTTACGCCGCAACAACGTTGCAGGTGGCTTCCCAAGCGACAGAACCCTCCAACACGCCAGAGCTCCGCCAATTAGAGAATACTGGGCTATGTCAAGGACGGAACCTAAAGAAGACCAAAAAACTGCTTAAGGACGAGCAGCAGTTCAAAGGCCAACAACTGTGGCTTTCGACCGGCGAGAGGTGGACAAGGTGGCTGTACAAAATCTTGATCGGCACGGTGTCAAGCGGGGGCCGGCAATTCGGGATTTGGAAAAGCGAAGCCTAACTGTATTTTCCTGAATTTTATACTAATTGAATTTGAAAAAAAAATTTTATTTGATTTTTTAAATAAACGATTTTTCACCCGTATATTACCACGCAGTTTTTCCCTTGACAAATTTTGACCGATCATCACCCCTTTATAGCCGAGTCGACGGAGTTCCACAATTGCAGTAAACCACTTTTAGAAGAAGCTTTGAAAACCACTCAGAAATGTCAACCAAGTTACATGAGGTGGAATAATTCCAGCGCTGAACAAACTTTTTTGCGTGGTTCGGTCGAAGCAGCGAATTCGAACCGCTGACGTTCTGTGCGAGAAGTAAATCTGGGATTTTCACGTTCAGTTTACCAACAATTTTTCATGATCAGTGCACTTCTGTACCACATGTAGTTAAATCGGTTCTATATGGATGGCTAAATCGTATTACACGTTTTTTTTGTGGGTCTAAAAATTACCAGTATATTACAATTTCAGGCAAATCGGATAAAAAAACTTTACCTAAACTCATAGAAACCAGGAATGTTAAATTCGGGAGATCAGCGGGGCTATTCAGCGGCATTCGATATGAAATTTATCAATAATCGTATCGAAAAAATTGTTCGGATACGATTAAAGAGTTGTGATCACGGCATTCGATCGAAATTTGATGCAATTTCTCTAGCATTGCCAACAGCAAAAACCGATAGCAGAACAAAATTGAAATGACCAAATTAAGTTAGCGGCACAGAATAGAATGAAGATTTCAAAGTAAACAGTAAATTGTAGTTGCAATATATCTTGGTGGACCCATATCTTCTTTTTTTACATTCCTCGAATTCCTTTCCTTTAATTGGAAGAAATGAGATAATATAAAATAATTCGGCGACAAATAAGGAATAAAAGTTGCACGCATTGTTATTGTGTAAGTACCATGGTTTGAATTGTGTGCACTGTTAGAAAGTCAACCTTGGAGGCTCACATGGCGATTTCGGGCTGACGAAGGAGGCGTTCAAATTTGGAAAAATATTTTTTGGGTGGCACTCAACGTCAATTGTTATCGCTCTACAATTGTCTGCCGTCTTTTTAAAACTTTTTGCCAGGTGGAAGCCTTCATCATTCACTATTCTTTACAAGGTTGGTCACAGAAGGTAATGTTGTCCACGAAATTTGGTACGGTAATTGGTTGATCACAATTCTCTTGAGATCGATCTAGCATCGTGCACTTTATATATCGAGTCTTTGCCAAGCTAGGATGCTGGCTCCGAACTCGACTATGGCCAATTTTTGGTTTAACTTATTGGAGTTGCATTTAGTCCTAAACTAGTTCAACAGTTATGTTCGATTTATTTAAATTTACTACAAATTCCAACAATATCGAACTAAAACTAATATATTTTTACTATTCCTATATGGCGAAAACAATGTAAAAAAAAAAGAAAACAAAGTGTAAGTGGGGTAAAAATGTTACGGATTGCAATTTACCAATTCGAAAAAATTGTCGATCAAAAAACTCATATCGACTCCCGTGACCCGAATAATTGCGATTTGATCTAAAAGTTCTCATATTCGAAATGCTCGTGATTACGCCCCCAGGTCTTTATGGGAGCTATGACCAGAACATGGACGGATACACACAATATTTGCACATCTAATTGTTAGTTCTAGAATCTAGACCCAACATCGAAGGGCGGTTTATAAAGGGACAATATCAAACTGTACCGATTACACAATTATATTCGACACTTGCCTATTTATGGTCCTAACATCCTCCAGAATTTCTAAATATAAGGCAAATTGGGATACAAAGACTATGGATTTTTAAAGCTCCAAGACGCCCAGAATCAGGGAGATCAATCGTTATGGGGTATATCAAAACATTGGGACCAAATACTCCCCATTTTTCATCACTCTCCGCCTTATGGCCCCAAAAAAATCTAGATTTCCAATTTACAGGGCGAATTCTGGATAAAACTACGATTTTTATAAGCCCAAAAACCACAGAATTCGGGAGGTTGGTTTTATAAGGAGACTACTCGTATATCAAAACACTGGACCAATACTCACCTTTACTCGGCACACTTCCTAGGTCCATAATATTTCCTGATTCAAATTTCAAGAGCAAAAATTAGTAAAAAACTACTGTTATCTATATCCTCTTCTATACAATATTTTTTTTTTTTTTTTTTTTTTTTTTTTTTTTTTTTTCCTGGACCCATTCTGTCGAACTTGAGCCTGCCTGCAAGAAAGACGACGTTTGTGCCAAATTTCGCACACGAATTGATTCATTTTATTGAGACTGTAGCGAATTTACCTAAATCTCACAACGAAAAATGCTAATATTTGGTCTGTTTACTTATGCAGATTGGAAACCTGAACCATCAGAAATTGCAGCGAGAAAAAAATTGAGGCATTTGAAATGTGGGGTTATATCGACGAATTTGAGATACCCTACACTTCTCGACACTAACAAATCGAGGAAGTTCTGAGACGAATGCATTACGACAGACAGCTACAAACACGATCAAAAGAAAGGAAAAGTCGCATGTTTTGGGTAACTCTAATAAGAAATCGACAAATATCCAATTATATACAATTTATATTTTAAAATGTACTATTTGAAAGGACCGCCGAGCAGAGGCCCAAGGAAAAAATGTACATGGCTGAAACATGTCAATGAATTTGGTCAGGATTCGAGGGACGAAATAAATATGTACCAAATACATGCCTGCACAAATCAGAGCGCTGACACAATTTTAATATAAGAAGATATCGAGAGAATTGAAACAAAGTATATGACGTAAGTTCGGCCAGGCCGAATCTTTATTGTACCCTCCACCATGGATCTGCACGTAGTAAACTTATTTACTATAGACGCACGCAATAATTCAGAATTATTTGGCTAGCGGCCAAGTTGTATCTTAAAACTTCTTCGTCCGATTGAAACAATATATAATTCATGTTCCTGGCGAATTATATCTAGACGAAGTCAACAAATAATTACGAATCGATATAACTTTGCGCCGGCAGAGGATAATTAGGAGACGCCAGAATTGAAAATGATGGGGGTCGCTCTTTTATTCCCGGCTGGGCTATGACCGGTTGCCACACGTTTGATTAGATTCTGCACAAACTGGCAGATTTTTTAGTGGGCAGTGGTAGAAATTCTTGACGATTTTCGGTAGATTTTGCAAAATATTTCTCTCCAACTAAGAGGTACTATAATAAATTTTTCTACTAGAAATAAAATTTGACAACAATTTTCAACTCAAAAATAATATTTCGACAAATTTTTCTACTAGAAATCAATAAGTTTGACCAATCATTTTCTATTAACAAAACACAAATTTTGACACAACATTTTCTTTAAACAAAACATTTGACAAACTTTTCTGCTAGAAAAAACATTACCAAATTTTCCTATAGAAACAATTTTGACAAACATTTTCTATAGTATAAAAAAATTGACAAAACATCGTTTCTATAGAAAATAATTTTGACAAAATTTTCTATAGTCTAAAAAATTGACACACAAGTGTTCTATAAGAAAAAAAAATTTACCACATTTTCTATAGAATTAAAAATTTTTTGAGTAGATTATTTTTTTGGCTCGAGTTGGACATATATCTTCTACTTTG
>PGFW01055916.1:9791-20176 GCA_003123925.1 Haematobia irritans | reverse complement strand
TAAAATTTTGACAAAATTTTTCTACAGAAATAAATTTTCTATAGAAAGAAATTTTGAACAAAAATTTCTACAAGAAATAAATTTTTAAACAAAATTTTCTATAGAAATAAACTTTTTGACAAAATTATTCTATAGAAATAAAAATTTTAGTAGATTATTTTGTTGGCTCGAGTGGCAACCTATGATTATGAACGAAGTAAAATTTTGAACAAAATTTTCTATAGAAATAAAATTTTGACAAAATTTTCTATAGAAATAAAATTTTGACAAAATTTTCTATAGAAATAAAATTTTGACAATGATAAAAATTTTATTATTGACCGAATAAATTTTAACAGAAATTTTCTATAGAAAGTAAAATTTTGGTAGATTTTTATTTTTGGGCTCTAGTGACAACCAATGATTAAATGATACCGAAAATATGGACCAATTTTTGGTGATTGGAACATATTTTTTGGTATGGTTTGTTAGCGCAATATACTAACAGCCACGTGCCTAATTTGAACCGGATCGGATGAGTTTTTGCTGCTGCCAAGAGGCTACGGAGGTCAAATCTGGAGAATGTTTTATATGGGGGCTATATATACCCAGTTAAAAAAAGCGTCGCCAAAAAGTAATGAAAAATGTTCTTTTTGAATCACGGAAGTGGTTGCAAAATTGACGCAGAAGCGTTGAATTTAAAATGGCTTTGTCATATGGAGGAATGTCTCCTTTTTGCAACAGCGCGTTGCACTGAATTTGCAATCACTTCTTTTAGGTGTGATCGCGAATTCAATGTTTTGGATTTAAATAAACAAATTCTGTTATATTTTTGTCAAATAAATAATTTTTATTATAATTTTTAATGGATTCTAAAGCGCTTGTCAAGAAGCGTTTGACTACATAATAATTTTCAAAAATTCAGCAATTTTTTTCAAGATTGGTATTGGACTTTTTTCGACAAAATTTTAAAATGATTTGTAGCCATTTTATGAATCTTACTCTGTTTTTTTTAACCTTACTTGAAACAATAAAAAGTTAAAAAAATTAACCATTAACAAGTATGAAAAAAACCAAGTTATGAAAAAAATAAATAAAAGACTTCCCGGGTAGTTAAAATAAAGAAATCATTGGAAGTGCATCTTCTGGAAGTGCTTTTTAAAGTTGTGGCTTTGAAGAACTTTCAAACTTGTTTTTTGCTGGATAATTATGGACCGATGTGGACCGAATTTTTGCATGGCTTGGTGAGAGACCATATACCAACATCATGTACCAATTTCAGCCGGATCGGATGAAATATGCCTTCTCTACTGGGGCTCCGCAAACCAATCTGAGGATCGGTTTATATGGGGGCTATATATGAATTATGGACGCGATGTGGACCAATTTTTGCATGGTTATTAGATACCAGATATACAAAACACCATGTACCAAATTTCAGGCCGAGATCGGATGAAATATGCTTCTCTTGGGCTACGCAACGCCCAAATCTGGATTCGGTTTAATATGGGGGCTATATATAATTATGGACCGATGTGGACCAATTTTTAGCATGGTTGTTAGATAGCCGAATATAACCAAACACCGATGTAATCATTTCAGGCCGGATCGGATGAAATATGCTTTCTTAAGGCTCCGCAAGCCAAATCTGGGGAAAATAGGTTTATATGGGGGCTAGTATATTAATTATGGACCGATGGTGGACCAATTTTTGCATGGTTGTTAAGAGACATATACCACAACATCATAATACCGAAATTTCAGCCGGAATCGGATGAAGTATGCTTGCTGTTAGAGAGCTGCCAACAAGCCAAATCTGAGGGTCACCTTTATACTGGGGGCTATACGTAAAAGTGGACCGTATATGGCCCATTTGCAATACCGTCTCTAACAACCATGCAAAAATTGGTTCACATCGGTCTATAATTATATATAGCCCCCAATATAAACCGATCCCCAGAATTTGGCTTGCGGAGGCCTCAAAGATGAAGAAAATTTCATTCCGGATCCTGACTGAAATTTGTACATGTGTTGGTATATGGTTTCTCTAACAACCATGCAAAAATTGGTCGACATCGGTTCTATTGATATATAGCCCCCATATAAACCGATCCCCACGATTTGGTTTGCGAAGTCTCCAAGAGAAAGCAAATTTCATCCCAATCCGGTTGTAATTTGCGAACATTGGTGTTAAGCATTATGATCTTTAAACCAACCGTGCGCAGAATTGGTCCATTTCGGTCGGCATAATTATATATAGCCCCCATATAAAACATTCTCCAGATTTGACCTCCGGAGCCTCTTGGAGGAGCAAAATTCATCCGATCCGGTTCAATTATGGGCACGTGGTTTTAGTATATGGTCGCTAACAACCATACCAAAATTGGTCCAATCACACAAAAATTGGTCCATATCGTTTCATAATGCATGGTTACGCACTGAGAGCCAAAAATAATCTAACCAAAAATTTTATTTCTATAGAAAATTTTGTCAAAATTTATTTCTATAGAAAAATTTTATTTCTAGAGAAAATTTGGTTAAAATTTTATTTCGGTTCAATAATCAAATTTTTATCATTGTCAAAAAAATTTTTTTTCGTATAGAAAATTTTGGTCAAAATTTTATTTCTATAGAAAAAATTTTGTTTCAAATTTATTCGGTTCAATAATATGGTTGCCACTCGAGCAAAAATAATCTACCAAATTTATTTCTATAGAAAATTTTGTCAAAATTTTATTTCTATAGAAAATTTTGTTAAAATTTTATTCCTGTAGAATTTTTTTTCAAAATTTTCTTTCTATAGAAAATTTTGTCAAAATTTTTATTTCTATAGAAAATTTTGTGAAAATTTTATTTCTATAGAAAATTTTGTTAAAATTTTATTTCTGTAGAAAATTTTGTCAAAATTATATACGTATTGGATCGATCTTTTTTGATTTAATATATACCACGTATGGACTTACATACAATTTAGAAGATGGTGTTAGGAGGTTTTAAGATACCTTGCCATCGGCAAGCGTTACCCCAAGTTAAGTAATTCGATTGTGGATGGGCAGTGTTTAAGATGAGTTTCTTACGCATATGATGGAGGGTACATGAAGCTTCGCAGCTGGCAGAACTTACGGCCGTATATACTATGTTATTTTGTTTTGGGTGTAAAGGGTCCATTCGAATTAGCATATGTATGGCCGTGCTGTTGCAATTAATATCATTGCTTATGGTTGGGTTACCCTTTATATCAGGTTATTTAATTATCATTCAAACCTTGAATCACCACTGAGCGCTCAACTAATGGTAATTAAAGCATTTTAAAGAATGTAGCTTCTTTCACAAAAAGACCTTCTTGTTATCCTTCCTGTAATAAAGAATGAACAGTCTTCTCCCGTTTACAATACCTAAATGTCCTTTGTATAAGAGCCAACATAAAAGTCCTCTTAATGGTAAAGTATCACTATGGAAACATCGAATTGATATACTTTTCATATATTTTTTTGCCTTAGCATTTTAGTTGAAATTATTTCTTTTCTGTATTGTGTCATAAAAGGAATCGGCTTTGCAAAAGTGTTTTCTTTTTTATTTTTATTGTTCTTCTTATACATGAAACTCACTTGATAACTTAAGTGTATTAGCTAAGATTCTATTAAAAAAATACAATTAATATATATCACTTGTATCTAAGCAAACCGTACCATCATGTCACACTTGAAAATCTATCTAACAATGAATGCGAACAAGATATAGAGAGGCAAAGAGAGTGAATACTTTAAAAAATAATAATTGTTCAAGGTCAATGAAAATTCTCAATGTGGCCCTATGGTCATACGACCAACATTAACGCAATATGATAAGACCACCAGGGTTACGTATGAGAAAGTTCAAAAAATGCATAAATGTATCAGAAAAATTATTATATCCAATGGGAATTGTCAGCAAGAGTGTATGTGTAACATAGTGGGTCACGGATTTTGACCTTTAGTCAATATATCGAAAGACCATGTCCATATATTAAAGTGTGCCAAAATTTTATAGAGAAATTCCCACGGTTGTTGCTACAATTGAAAAATTGAAAAATTCAGTAATTTAATATTTTTCTCTGACTTTTCTTCTCTCTTACTTGCTTCTTTTTACGATAAGTATTCTCTTGTCTTGCAATTTCACTGTCCTGGCTTTGTATAGGTGTCCTTTTGTTTGGCATATCAGTAAATGTTTTGTCATATAAATCGACAATACGTCATTGCCAATGTAGCCAAGGCAAAATATAATACAAAAGCTTCTTCGATATTCGATCTTTTGAAACCATGCAATGGCAAGCGATGCAATGAAAAAAAAAAAAAAACAAACTAAAGCCAGTCAGTCTATTTGAGATATATTTGCTCCTGACTATACCATAAGAACTATTGCGTTAGTTCAAAAGAAAAATTCGAGATATAAGAAAAATCCCATTTGCTTTTTCTTCGTTTGGTTTGATTGGAAATATTGTTTGGGTCTGCTTCACACACACAGTAAAAGGCAATAATAAAACAAGTAAGGATAAGTTTCTAAAGTCGGGCGGGGCCGACTATATCTATACCCTGCACCACTATGTAGATGTAAATTTTCGATTCCATATTTCACATCCGTCAAAATGTGTTGGGGCTATTATATAAAGGTTGTGTCCAAATCACATACATTTAAAATTATCACTCGATCTGGACAGAATTTTGATGGACTTCTTACAAAATCTATAGACTCAAAATTTAAGTCCGCTACATGCCTAGGGTGGAACACAATGTTAGGTAAAAAATATAGGGAAACATTTAAATCTGAGAGCAATTTTAATGGAAAACTTCGCCAAAAGTTTTATTTTTCATGATTTATCGGCCTCGCATATATATGTATTAGAAGTTTTTAGGAAAATTAGCAGTCATTTTACAACTTTTTCGACTAAGCAGTGGCGTTTTACAAGGAACAATGTTGGTATTTTGACCATTTTTGTCGAAATCAGAAAAAACATTATATATCTGAACCGATGTCAACAAATTTTACACGCATACGCTACAATGCTAATTCTACTCCGCTGCTGCAAAATCTTCAACAAAATCGGATAGTTAAAATTGGCCTCTGTGGTCATATAATGTAAATCGGTGCGAAAGCTATATATGGGAGCTATATCTAAATCTTGAACCCGATTCTCAAGCCAAATTTGGCACGCAAGAAGCAATGCTCAATTCTACTCCCTGTGCAAAATTTCAACAAAATCGGCAGTTAAAAAAATTGGCCTCTGTGGTCCATATGAATGTACAATCGGCTGCGGAAAGCTATATATGTGGAGTCTATATCTAAATCTGAACCGATTTCTTCCCAAATCAATAGGTATCTATTCTGAGCCAAAACACATACTTGTGCAAATTGAAGTCGATTGGACTAAAAACTGCGACGTATACTTTGATTACAAAAAATGTTGTTCCACGGACAGACGGACATGGCTATATCGACTCAGGAGCCCACCTGAGCATTTTTTGCCAAAGACACCATTGTCTACCTCGTCTCCTTCTGGGGTGTTGCAAACATATGCAATAACTTATAATACCCGTGTTCACAGCTGTGGCGCAGGGTTATAATGAAACTTGCACTAGCAATCACTTGTTCTACACTAACAATTTACTTTCTTTTACTATATACATGATTCCTACTGCCTCTACCTATACACTGAATTGCCTTACTGTTCCTATCTACTATATACACGAAATAATAGCAATAATTCCTAGAACTTATCACTATATAATTGCTAGGGAAGATACGGCCATACGGTCTAGATTCTAGGACTTCAACTATATATTTGATAGGGTGCATTAGGAATATGAGTATGATTGGACTGTATGGAATCCAATATATATCTTATAGAATACTAAAGCTTCTTCGACATTCGATCTTTTGTTAAACGCTGCCTAAGGCCAAACAAAGGGAAAATTAATAACTGGCTTGTTTTATTTTAGTACTGAAATTACCCAAGCCTGACGGACACTCGTTTGTTCCATGAGAGATATTCGTTTATTCATGACATGTTCCAAAAGTGTAACATTGGCATCAACGGTTTACAGAAATAAATTTGCAGAAAACAAATGATATTCTTACATTTTTAATATATAAACTGCTCAATTAGTAATAAATATTTGCCAGCCTTGTAATTATGTGTGATACATTACCACTTTTAATTCATCAGTTATTTGACAAATTAATCACCAATACATTTGCTATGTGAATAGAGGTAAAGTTACTTATCAAAATGCAATCTGGCAAACGACAAAGCGGCGATTTGCACTGACGATTGCAACGAGGTTCTGCGATAAGATTATTACAAAGTGTTGCATTGGCATATAAAAGTAATCAGAGTTAAAACAAGTCCGAGATATAAAAAAAAATCTATTATGCTTTAGGGCTCATGTCACAGACTCAGATTGGTCCCTAATATTAAGAATATAACTACACTATATAAAGGTTTTTAAATATACCTTTCTCTTTTACTATATACAAGATTCCTTACTGCTTCTACCTATACGCTGAATTCCTACTGTATCTTTCTACTATGCTATACTGAATTCTAAAAGTCACACATATTATTGCAAGGACCAGTAGTAGAACCAACGTATATAGTAGTGAGGGTATGTACGTCATATAGATATTAGATTCTAGGACTCAAGCTCTATATATTACAAAGGGACAATACGAATATAAGTAGATTGGACTGTAGGAAATCCCGTATACAATATTGTGGGGACGTTTATGTCTTTAAAGTAACCAAGGCAATACGGAATACGAAAAGCTTCTTCGATATTGCGCTCTTTGAAAGCCTGTACATGACTAGCAATGTGAAAAAAGAAGTGACTAAAAGTAGAAAGTCGGACGGGACCTATATCATATTCCTAAAACACTCCTATTGAAGAAGTAAACCATAGCCTTTGGGCCGATATTATTTAATAAACAAAAAACTTGGATATAAAACCTTATATCCAATGCGACGTGGCTTATGCTTCTTACTTCTATATTTTATGTTCTACTATAAGAAATTTAGGTCGTACATATTTTGGGAAGCTTCATCTACATTTGATCGAGGTTATTGCATGTCCAATGATAATAAGATCGGTATCATGGTATATTCACTCCAAAACTTGTGTTTACACACTCATATGTTACAAGTTAGGGAATATATTGTTTTGTGATTTTACACTTCAGAATTAGTATTACCACTAAAAGTGAGTAACATTGAAGAAAATATTTTACGTGGATATTTAAAGATTACGCAACCCTAAATTTAGGATACGCAATTTACAAATATTAAGGGCAAATTTCCATTAAAATAATGAAACTTTTCATTAAAAGAAAGTTCTGTAATCATTGTTTCAATTGTTTTTTTTTAATTTAGAACACAAATTTGGAAATGTGCGTCCCTCCGTTTGAAATTTATATCTTTGAAACTAAGCTCCAATTTTCTTTAATTTAAAGAAGTACATTTTTTTATTAATTTTATTGCTGTAGACAATTTGCCAAAATTTTATTTCTTAAAATTTTGCCAATTATTTCTTATAGAATTTTGATCAAAATTGTAGTTGTATAGAAATTTTGATCAAATTTTCATATTTAACAATAAAATTGTTACCAATTTTTATTTTCTCTATTAATTTTTTGCCTAAATTATTTCTATAGAAAATTTTGCCAAAATTTATGTCCATAGAAAATTTTTGGTTAAAATTTCTATTTCCATAGAAAATTTTATAAAATTTCATTCTATTCAAAATTTGTCAAAATTTGATTTCTAGAAAATTTTTTGTTAAAATTTATTATTTCTTTTAGAAAATTTTGTCAAAATTTTAGTGTATAGAAAATATTGATAAAAAAATTATATTTCTTAGCAATTTTGCCAATTGATTACATATTAGATTTGATCATTTTGATTAGTTGTTATCGAAAATTTTGCAAATTTTCATTTTAGCAAAAAAATTGTTTAAATTATGCCTAATTTTATTTTCTATAGAAATTTTATCAATTTTTCATTTTTATCAAAAAATTGTTAAAATTTTATTTCTATATAAAATTAAAATAACTCTTAGTTGGAGAGGAATATTTGCCAAAATCTATCAAAACGTCAAAAACTATACCAATCTTTCAAACCGTAAAAATCCACCAAAAAAAAAATGTAGCATTGAAAAATCGACCTTCAAAATAAAAGTAGGGCTCCAAACCTAAAATGATGTTACTCCCCAAAAAAAACATAAAAATTTGGTGTTGTTGTTCTTCATATAATGGTTTGGGGTCCTACTTCATTTAGGATTTTGGGCTAATATATGGGGGGACTATATCTAACAATTGCTTCCAATTCGCCCTTGTGCCAGAACCAAACTCCCGTGTACCAAAATTTCATCAAAATTCGGTTAATATTTGTGACCGAAATTCCTGCAACAACAAATACACGGACGGACGCGCAAAAGGGGTAGATCAACTCAGTAGCCTGATTCTGAGTTGATCGGTATATTAGTTATGGGGTCTAAAATCAATATTTCCAGTACGAATATTTTTTCCAATTAAATCTTTAATTTGGAGTTTTAAAAATATTTCAATTTAGAAATTTTAATTTGATTCAACAAATTTTTATCAATTGACAACAAAAATCAATAAAAAATTAATCAGTATCATATTAATTCTTTTAATTGGATCAATTACACTTTTATAATTGACCTTCAATAATTTTTTGATTGATATTATCATTTCTGTGATTGAAGACATTTCAATTAAAAATTAATTGGACCAATTAATTTCGTGATTGAATCAGAATTTTTTTTTTGTGTGTGTAGGCACATTTTTTTGCAGAAATTTACAAATTAAAAATTATACCCTAAAGAGAATGCCTATGCACTGATATTTCCTTACTGTTCCCTTTCTACTATACATAGCCTAGGAGTTGTACTAGGACTAACGTTTAATTTCACAGTAGTAAAAGAAGGAAACAAAGCGCTTGGCGAACAGAATCCTCTTTTTATTTTAAGGACCCTCTGTCTCCTTAACCCCATTTTAAACATGTAGAAGTAACAGATTCATATAAACCATAACTCAAAACCTGATTTATATAATGATCAGATTTCGAAGAATCTCCCAACAAAAATCCCCAAAATTTGTGGAAATTCCCACCAAATCCCATGTCCCCAACTCCCAAAAAAAAATTGTCCCCATCACGAAAAATATCCCCGATTGGGGAAAATCCAAAATACTGGGCAACACTGATTATAGAATCTCAGTATAACAAACATATGCAAACAATATTTGGAAAAATTGCAAACAATATGAAAAAAAAACAATAATTCAAGCCAAAAACATAAGTAATATTTACAAATTACTTCGATTTCTCTCTACTACAAACGAAATTCTTACTGTCCTTTCTACTATATATGGTGGATTCTAAAATCACATTATATTTGCAGCTAGAAGTAGTACATACGACTAACGTGCATTGCTAGCTATTCGACAATAGGAACACATATAGGTGAATTCTAGCACTATTGGTATTGATAGATTTAAGGACAATAGGAAATATAGTAGATTTCGGGCTTAGGAATCCAGTATATACCATATCTGTAATAATGTAAAACATATATAGGGACTTTTGGTTATAACATTTAAATGGACTTTATTTGTTGTGGTATGTTGCATTCCAAAGGCCAGTCAAACCAAATTCCTTTGAAATAAATATCATTTTCCAGAGAGTTACATTAGTGAATATTTGTATGCAATGACCCACATTACCATTATATAGAACATGTAAATATTTTAATGAGTTCTTCATTAAATTCAAGGAAATAGAAGCAGCGAAACTGTACCGTGGGAATTTCTTCAAATTGTGTTAATTAATTTTTAGGGGAATATAACAATGCTGTTGTTGAAAACAAAATAATGGGGATAAATAAAACAAGCTTTCAGCAGTCGCATTATAGTATGGTGGGCAAAAAATATTACGATTTTTAAATTTCCAGTCGAAAAACATTCGTCTATCATTGTTATGCTATTCCACATGTCACATTCAGTGATTATACTGGTAGAAAAAATTTCTTTATATTAAAGAATCCCCCAGTTTTTTTTGCATTCTCTAGTAAAATTGTATTTTTCATTTGTGTATAAATTATTTTTGTCCTTTTTAGTTCATGTATCTAAAGTAAGCCCAAAAATTGTTATAAATTACTGCTATTATAAATTATTGTCCATGGACTAAATTAAAATTCCCGGCAAAAACTCATTACTTTTAAAGTACATCCAAAAATGCTCTGCTAGTGTTGGACTTAATTTTCACTTCGCAAGAAGTTCTTTTAAGGTCATATATAAAAATACTTTGTTTTTTTTTGCATAGTTGTTAGAGAACATATACTTACATCATGTACCAA
>PGFW01055910.1:10553-21250 GCA_003123925.1 Haematobia irritans | reverse complement strand
TTAACAATAAAATCCAAACAATATACGTAAACAAATGCAATTGCATACTTGATTTGCATACCAAAGTCGTTATGGTTTTTTTTTTCTTATGATATTATTTATTCTTTTATTGGTAATTTCAAAGGTTGAAAATATGTCTTTCTAAACTGCCATAAACACAAAATCCAATGTACTTAACCATTAGATAGTCTTGTGAGAGCTGTAAATGTGTATTGTTTAATACACTTGTAAACATAGAATAATAAATTATTGCCATTTAATGTGTACCATTATGATGTAAACGTTAGGTATTATTGCGAGAATAATCATTGGCGAAATTAGTGGCAAAAACAAAACTAGCACACACACACATATATTTACAAAATCATTTTTATATTCAACACGCCTTTTCCACACCATTCAAAAATACTTTTTTTAGAATTTGACAAACATGATTCAATAGCACTAAACGTATTTTGACAAGATTTTCTTCATAGCGAATAATAACTCTTCTGCAACAAAAATTTCCTATAGGAATAAAATCAACCCTACCTGACAAAATTTTCTATAGAACCTAATAATGTTGGCAAAGTTTTCGTATAAATAAAATTTTGACAAAATTCTATAGAAAAAAAAATTTGACAAAAAAATTTTCCTATTCACGGAATGAATTTTGCGACAAAATTTCCTATCAAAAATAATAATCTAAAAAAATTTTCCTATAGCGACTAAAAATTTTGACAAAATTTTCTACAGAAATTAAAATTTTTTGACAAATTTTTATGAGAAATAAATATTGAACAAAATTTTCTATTAGAAAAAAATTTTGACAATAATTTTCTATAGAAAATAAAAATTTTAACACAATTTTCTTATAGAAAATAAAATTTGACAAAAATTTCTATTGGAAAAATTTTCGTATAGAAATAAAATTTTAACAAAATGTTTTCTATAGAAATAAATTTTTTTTTGACAAAAATCAAAATCTTTGAAAAAAATTCTATTAGGAAATTAAATTCCTGCACAAACATTTTCGTATAGAAATAAAAAGTTTTTTGGAAAAAAATATTCTATTAGAAATAAAATTTTTTGACAAAATATTCTACCAGAAATAACATATTTTGAAAGAACAATTTCTATAGAAATTAAAAATTTTGACAAATTTTCTATAAAACATAAAGTTTTGAAAAATATTTTCCATAGAAATAAAGATTTTGAAAGAAATTCTTCTATAAAAGTAAAATTTTTGACACAAATTTTCTACAGAAATAAAATTTTGAACAAATATCTCTATAGAAATAAAATTTTTGATAAAATATTTCTATAGCGGAATCAACAATTTTTGAAAAAAAATCTATAGAAATAAAATATTTGACAAAACACTTCTTCCTATTAGAAAATAAAATTTTGAAAAATTATTTCTATAGAAATAAAATTTTTGAAAAAGAATCTATAGAACATAAAATTTTGACAAAATTTTCATATAGAAATAAAGATTTTGACAAAATTTCTCTATAAGAAATAAAAATTTTGACAAAATATTTCTATAGAAATAAAATTTTTGAACAAAAATTCTTATAGAAATAAAATTTTGGGCCAAAATTTTTTCCATAGAAATACATAATTTCATAGAATTCGCGTTAACTTTAAGACGTAGAATTTTTTTTCTGGTTAGCATCTTAAAAAAAGATACAGTGCACATTTAAGGGTTAAAACTGAATACTTTATTTAGTGAAATTTATCTTTTGCAAACATAACCATTCAAGACATATTTTTATACCACCACCATTAAAAAGGTGACGGGGGTATAATAAGTTTGTGCATTCCGTTTGTTAACACCTCGAAATCATCGATTTCCGACTAATCGTATAAAGTACTATAATTACTCTTGAATCAGCGGAGAAATCTCTCTAAAGGACGATGATAAAGCATGTCGCGTCTCGTCCGTCTGTTCTGTCTGTCTGTCTGTCTGTCTGTCTTGTTGTCACATCACGCTTACAGCCTATCAATTTAATGCGCTATCGTTCCCCGAAATTTGGCATCAGATATAGTTTTTGTTTTGCAGGCAGTGTCAAGTTTTCGAAGATGAGGCTATATCCGTGGTCCAAGTTTCTTGATATAGTCCCCATATAAACCGACATCCCGATTTGGGGTCTTGGCGCCTATAAAAACCGTAGATTTTATTAGATTTGCGCTTGAATTGGAATCCAGAGTATTTTGGGACATAAAGAGGTGTGTCGAAGATGTCCGTATCGGTCCATTTTGATTAGCCCCATATATGCACCGATCTCCGATTTTTAGCTTTCTTTTATGCCGTCCTGAAAACAGTTATCTTTCTATGCCGATTGTGCTGAAATTGAAATCTAGAGGTTATTTTTAGGACCATAAGGAGACTGCTTAATCGAAAACTGGTCCGTAACATCGGTCCATGTGTTTGTCTAGCCCCCATAATAGACCAGATCTCCCGATTTTGCTTCCTTTAGGCGCTTTAGAAACCGTATTTTCTTACTCGATTTGTCTGAAATTGAAAATCTAGAGGTATTTTTTAGGGAACCATAAGGAGGTGTGTCGAAATGGTCCGAACACGGTCCATGTTTTTGGTATAAGCCCCGCATATAGCGATCTCCCGACTTTTGAATTCTTACGCGTCTAGAAACAGTATTTTCTGTCGATTTGGTATGAAATTGCAAATCTTAGAGTGTATTGGACCATAAGAAAGGTGCTTTGCCGAAAATGGTGCCCATAGCGTCCATGTTTTTGGCATAGCCCCCATTAGACCGCAATATCCCAGAATTTCATGCTTTTAGGCTTCTTAGACAACTATTACTTTACCATCCTATTTGCCTGAATTGGAAATCTAGACTGTATTGAGGACCATAAAAAGGATGTGCGGAAAATGGTGCTCATCGGTCCATGTTCTTGATATAGCCCCATCAGAGACTTTGATCTCCCGATCTTTGCTTCTTGGGGCTTCTAGACTTAATTTTCTATCCGATTTTCCTGAAATTGAAAATCTCAGTAGGTCTTTTTTGTGACCACTAAAAGGTGTACCGAAAACGTGTGCGAATAAATGGTGCCCATTTTTGGTATAGCCCCATATAAGCACTGTATCTTCATCGATTTTACTTCTTGGCGCGTTACTAGAGACTATATTTTCTTAGTCTTTTTGTTGAAATTGAAAATCTGGAGGTATTTTTTAAGATCACAAATATGTTGAGTTCAGAAATGGTGTGCCTATATCGGCTCCATGTTTTGGTGTTAGCCCCCATTATACACCGATCTCCCGGCATTATTCTTGGGCTTCTAGAATCCTTAGTTTTTTATTCGAATTGCTGGAAATTCAGTAATTATAATGAAATTTTTAGACAAACGAAATTTCCTTTTCCTTATCAAGTATTTTCCGTTTATTTCAATCGATTGTCTCTGAAAACTTGGGTCAAAAGAAAACTTGCTTGTCTAAAATTACCGTGTTTCTCAAAAAGAAAGACACTTCTCTCAAGGGGTATAGCAGGCGCACTTGATCATTGAAAATTTGCCTTCAAAACTTGAAAGCTAAAATAAATCCAGACTTTTACTCTTCGTATTATAAATAATTGGCGGGAAACAAAAAATCTACATTATTTAAGATTTTATCTCAAGGCGTAATTTCATCATATACAACGAGTATGCCCTTTATAATTTCTCTAAAACTCAACAAAATGGTTCTCAAAATCCTTGAATCTGATCTGGTCTTCATAGTAGAATCTTTAAATAGTTTGTCTTCGGGAACTGACTTGCTTGGGAGAAGATTTGATCATCAACCCGTACATATTCATTATTGTTCAAGTAACCCACACTACGACGACTAGAGTCTTTCAAAAGTAAACTATCATATTTGATCTCCATGGTGGTGGGTTATTAAAACTTCGGCCCGGCGAATTTCTGCCTTTAATATTACTTGTTTGTTTTGATTTGATGCACTCTTTGAACCGATATGCTTCATATTTATGCTATGCTATCTCTAATAATAACCTTGATTTGGCTACATTTTTGAAAGTTGCCCGCATCTTAATGTCGTTTAGCCAACATTCCATTTAAATTTATGAATTGGATTGGCTGATTTTCAAATGATAGTATTGATGGAGCTGATAATCTTATTGATAGAATTTTATCAAAAATTAAAATAAGATAGAACACATATATATTGAAATAAAAAAGTTAATTATCTTGTGTAATTTTAAAACAACTACCCTACCATCTTATAGAAAGTGTGTGAAAATTGATTAAAAAAAAAACAAAAACACATCAAAGGCGTTGATATTCATCAACACTTTTGATTGTTCAATAAAATCGAAACATTTATTATTTCATTACTCATACAATATTAACAAATTATCAACATTTTACAAGAAAAAAATATAAAATTAAATTGCAATTGTAAATTAAGCAACAAGTTGCAAAAACCAATCATTTAAACTTAAACAGGGACTTCAACAAAATTTACAATTGCTTATACGCGAAGCGACAACATCGACTTGGGTCATTCATAAACAAAAACACAACAAGCTTACTAGATTTCATTTTTTCATGATAAAAACAGGTCGGATACATATAGTAACTAGACTAAATATTTATTTATTTTTGGAATTTTATTTACTTATCTTTCTTTTTGCTGATACATTTTCTCTTTTTAATCATTATCAAATTTAGTAATACTACAGGGTTAGCTGATGCGGAAGTTTGCTGCCAATTAAACACTGTTTATATCTGTCAAACTAGAAATACTGGTCACATATATATGTTTTTAGTAGCTGTACTATAAAAAATACACCACCAGGTATTTTGGCCAGCTCCTCTACTACCTTTACCCAGTATTCACGTGAGGAGAATACTAACCTGTGCTAAGTCAGAAATGCGTGGCATTTTTTTTAAAATGTGCCTCAAAAAAATGCAAATTTTTCATAAAGTATAACGTTTCTGGTTTCAATTAAATATAATATAAATCCATTAATGATTATATCTCATTCATCGAAAATCAATCTTCGAATTATTAACAGTTCATTAGCAAGGTTTCACAGAATTTTTTCAACAGAATTTTAGTACCATAGAAAATTTTGGCAAAATTTTATTTTCGTATACAAAAAAATTTGTCAAAATTTTATTTTCTATTAGAAAATTTTGTAAAATTTTATTCTATCAAAAATATTACCAAAAAATTTTATTATCTATAAAAAAATATTTGCCAAATTTTATTTCTATAGAAAATTTTGTCAAACAAAATCTTTGTAACATTTTTTTTATAGAAACTTTTGTCAAAATTTTATTTCTATAGAAAAATTTTGTAAAATTTTACTTTTCTATAGCAAATTTTTTGTCAAAATTTTATTTCAATTAAAAAATATTGCCAAAATTTCATTTGCTATTAAGAAAATTTTGATCAAGATTTTATTTTCTACCGAAAATGTCTGAGCGTCGTCAAAATTGTTATTTTCTATAGAAAATGTGTTAAAATTTTATTTTATAGAAATTTTTGTCCAAACAATTAATTTTATATATAGGAAATAGAAAAAACATTATGTATAAAATTATTATTTGCTATTAGAAAATTTTGTCAAAATTTTTATTTCTTATAAGAAAATTTTTGTCAAAAATTAATTTCTATGAAAAATTATGTTGAAAGTTTTTCTATTTGTATAGAAAAAATTTTTGTCAAAATTTTATATTCTACAGAAAATTTCTTGTCAATTTTTTTTTTCTATGCTAAAATTTTACTAAAAATTTTATTTCTATGGAAAATTTTTGTCATACATATTATTTCCTATAGAAAATTGATTGCCAAAATTTTATCATCTCGAAAAATTTGTCACGATTTTTATTTCTATAGAAAATTTTTGTTCAAAAATTTTTATTCTTAAGGCAAATTTGTAAAATTCCTTATTTCTAAGAAAATTTTTGTTCAAAATTTTATTCTTTTACTGAATTTTTTTTTTCAAAACTTTTATTTCTATAAGACAATTTTTTTCCAAAAGTTTTTATTTCTATGTTAAAATTTTGCCAAAATTTTCGATTGAGACGAAAGCCACACAATAACGAAACAACAATCGAATGAAGATAGGAGTGAAGCACGCTACAAATAACAACCCAGCAAATTACATTCAAATCGATGATTTGACTTTGCAAAAGGAAAGAGATATGGCTGGGCAAATTTGTTTAGGCAGTAGCGGACTTTATCGACACCCCTTTTTCGTGAGGTTCAAGTGTAAGTTCACATTTTGGCGTTGACAGTGACATTACCCGAATTTATTCTGATAATTGCGTGATAGTTTTTGCTGCCAAGTAGAGGATGCTGATCGAGGAAATTTGCGTAATTTCCGAAAAACAGCTGTACATCCAACCATTCTTGCACGTCTATAGCCGGCTTTTGCCCAAATAAAATTTGACAAGCATACATTTTTCCTCTGTTGGCTTAAGCTTACACTTGCTAGTTTAGTCAATGCATGGCTTTAAGCTGAGATAAAAAACAACAATAACCGATTGAAGAGAAGCAACAATAAACACAACCAAAAAAAATTTTATTTCTATGTAAAATTTTGTTCAAAATTTATTTTCTATAGAAAAATTATTGTCAAAATTTTACTTTCTTATAGAAAAGCTTGTCAAAATTTGATCTTCTATAGTAAGAATTTTTTTGTCTTAAAATTTTATTCTATAGAAATTTTGTCAAAATTTTATTCTTTGTAAATGACAAATTTTCCAAATTATCTCAAAATTGTCAAATTTAGAAATTTGTCAACATTTTTATTTTTACTGAAATTTTTTTCCAAAATTTTATTTACTATAGAAAATTTTTTTCAAAATTTTTATTTCTATGGCAACTTTGTCAAACTTTTATTTCTATTAAAATATGTTTCCAAAATTTTATTTTCTATAGAATTTTTGTCAAATTTTATTTCTAGAAATATGTGTGGCAAAATTTTATATCTATGGCAATTTTGTCAAGACTTTTATTTCTATAGAAAATTTTGTCATATTAAGGAAATTTTGTAAAAACTATTCCTATAGAAAGCATTTGTCAAAAATTTTATTTTATAGAAAATTTTGTTAATATCGTTTTATTTCTATAGAAAGTTTAAGTACAAGAAATTTTATTTTTAAAATATTCTAATTTTTATTTTATAGAGATCTTTTACAAGAAATTTTGTCAAAATTTTTTTTCTATAGAAAATGTTGTCTCAAAATTTTTATTTCTCACTGGAAAATTTTTGTCAAATTTATTTTTAAATTTGCATTATCTAAGAAATATTTTGTCAAATTATAAAATGTTTGCATTTTTATTTCTATTAAACAATTGTTCTGCAGAATTTTATTTCATATAGAAATTTATTTGGCAAAATTTAATTTAGAGCAAATATAACTCGGAATTTATTGACATTCGTTGCCAGTTAATATACCTCTCGCTTCTAAAGAAATATTTTTGGATACATGAAAATGGTGGACAATCGCTGTCTTACAAATTTCGTTCCTGCGAAAGAAAACTCTTTTCAGTGTAATTGAACGTAAAACATAATTTAATTAAAATGTGCGCAAAAAGCAATGGCACAAAAATGTAAAAAGTTGGCATTCAGTGCGACAACAAAGAGTGTCACAAAAATGTCAACACTTAAAAAAGATTTGCACTAAGTGGTGCACAAATATTAACACAAATGTTTGCCTGTGTTGCCAATCTGTAAAATTCAGGCATTATCCTGTTACATAAATCTATTTGAAAACTTATTTACGATATGTAGCTTTTATAATTTCAGTATTTTTTATAATAAATTTGTTTTTTAAATTAAAGAATAAAAAACAATATGTTATTTTCTTTAATTTTTAGTGTGAAGGTCATGCACACGACCATGGTTTCCTGCTGTGAGCGAAGTTGGAAGAAAATATTGGTGCCAACTTACCATTCGAACATTTCTGCAATTTTAACGCAGCAACCCCATCAGTGGCGGATAGGCAAGTGACAGATGAAGCCAACTTGAGTTACTTATTTTGACATGAGTGAACATGCTGATATTTTTAGATTTAGAATTCCATTCAAATCTTCTTATTACGCAAACATACACGAAAGGAAATGCCGATTCGAATGTGCAGTGTATAAAGAGTATTATTTTTAATTGTAAATAAATCGATGCTAAAATCTTCATTAACACATTTTATTTAAATGTTTTTTCTTTGTTTTAAACCATATAATGGCATCCACACAAGAAAGAAAAAAACAAAATAACAAAATACTTAAAGGTAAGGTAGATGAGGGAATCCCCTGGAATACAGAGAATTCTTAAGTGGATAAAAATAATGGCTAAGAAACCTTGCCATGAAAACAAAAATATCTTCTTTGGAAGAATAACAATAGCATGATATAAGATGATAGAAACCTATCTGATATATTTGAATACATTAACATTAAAGAACAAATAATCTTTATTTTATGTAGATAGAGGTATATAAATTCTACAATCTTTTGACATTTACCCAGTAAGTCGTAAATTTTTCGAAATATTTGATATTTGCATGGAAAAAATTGAGGCAATATTTTTGAAATTAAAGGTTTTAATTGAATTTGGGAAAACACTTTTCGACAAGAAAGGTGAAATGTCCCCTCAAAGAAATTACCATTTTATGTATGATTATCTCCAATTCAATAGTAGTATAGGGTTACAGTAGTGAATTTTCGTACCCATCATTAATCGCTTCAAATGTACATATATACAGAAATATGAGAAAATTGCAAAAGATTTCATAGCGGATACTCAGGACTCACTAGGGGGAAATTTTTGATATTCAGATATTTCAATGAAGTAGAGGTGCGGGACAGTTTGAGAATTCTTTGATAATTCTTTAGAGTATACTTATGAGTGTCGCCGCACTGCAGCTAGGCATTTTTGTGTTTCCCATTTTTCTTTCACTCTCACAATCAGGCAAAGCTCCGTCGGTAAGGACCACAGACTTCACGCACTACCTAAAGCAATTCTTCGTGAATTGGACCTCTGCAACCGTTTCCAGTAAGTTTTAGATTTATTCGCAATTTATGGGTCTATATGGGATGCACTGCGGTTAATATTGTTATGCAGCAAGATCATTGAGGATATTTTTATGTAGATGGAAAATGTGTATTTGTCCAATATTGAAGGTTATAATATTTCTTAGAAATAACTCACCGGACTTACCAATACCTACGTGTGATTTACCATCCTTGTCCAAATACTACTACTTATCGTCATGTGAATTTTCATAACCACCGCAACCATAATAGAAATTTCATTTCGATTGATATTTATTCGACATAGTAGATGAGATATCGTGTAGCGTGTTCTGTACCAAATCAATCACAAAAGACGAATATCACAAATATAGGAAATTGCAATAAGAGATCTCATGCATAGACTCGCTATGAAATCTTATTGCAATTTTCCTATTTCGTGTGATAAGTCATTGGGATTAATGTGGTATCGAAATTCCTACTGTACCCATCTACTATTGAATTGGAGATACATACATAAAATGGTATTTCTTTAGGGGACAGTTTCACCTTTCTTGTCGAAAATGTTTTCCCAAATTCAATTAAAACCTTATTTCAAAAATATTGCCTCAATTTTTTCCATGCAAATATCAAATATTTCGAAAATTTACGACTTCACTGGGTAAATGTCAAAAGATTGTAGAATTTATATACCTCTATCTACATAAAATAAAGATTATTGTTCTTTAATGTTAATGTATTCAAATAATCAGAATAGGTTTCTATCATCTTATATCATGCTATTGTTATTCTTCCAAAGAAGATATTTTTGTTTTCAGTGGCAAGGTTTCTTAGCCATTATTTTTATCCACTTAAGAATTTCTCTGTATTCCAGGGGATTCCCTCATCTACCTTACCTTTAAGTATTTTGATTGTGTTTTCTTCTCTTTGTGGATGCCCATTATATTGGTTTAAAAACAAAGAACATTTAAATAAAATGTGTTAATGAAGATTTTAGCTCGATTTTATTTACAATTAAAAATAATACTCTTTATACACTGCACATTCGAAGTCGGCATTTCTTTCGTGTATGTTTTGCGTAATTAAGAAGATTTGAATGGAATTCTTAAATCTAAAAATATCACATGTTACTCATGTCAAATAAGTACTAAGTGTGGCTTCATCTGTCACTTCTATCCCGCCACTGATGGGGTTGCTGCTGTTAAATTCAGAAATGTTCGAATGGTAGTTGGCACAATATTTTCTTCTTCAGCTCCACAGGAACCATGGTCGTGGTCATGACCTTCACCTAAAATTAAAGAAATAACAATTTTGTTTATTTATTTTTAATTTAAAAACAATATTTATAAAAAATACTGAAATTATAAACTACTATCGTAAATAAGGTTTTAAATAGATTTTATGAAAGGATATGCCTGATATTTTACAGATTGGCAACACAGGCAAACATTTTGTGTTATATTTGTGCCACTTTAGTGGCAAATTCGTTTTTAAGTGTTGACATTTTTGTGACACTCTTTTGTTGTCGCACTGAATGCCATACTTTTTACATTTTTGTGCCATGCTTTTGCCACATTTTAATTAATTATTGTTTTAGTTCAATACACTGAAAGAAGAGTTTTCTTTTCGCAGGAACGAAATTTTAGACACACAAATTTTCCCATTTATGCCAAAAATTTTCTTAAGAAGGCTAGAGGTAATTACTTGCAACGAT
>PGFW01055910.1:0-10444 GCA_003123925.1 Haematobia irritans | reverse complement strand
ATTGATCATAAATTCGTTAATTTGCCCTTAAATAAATTTTGCAAAAAATTTCTATAAAATAAAATTCTGCAAACATTTTTTTATAGAATAAATTTGCCAAACATTTTACTGTTAAGATAATAATCTTGACAAAAAATTTCGTATAGAAATAACATTTTGGTCAACATTTTTTTATAGAAATAAATTTTGACAAAAATTTGCCATAGAAATAAATATTTTGACAACATTTCTATAGAAAAAAAAATTTGACAAAATTTTCTGAAAAATCTTTCTATAGAAATAAAATTTGGCATATTTTTTATAAATATAAATTTTGACAAATTTTATAGAAATAAAATTTACAAAATTTTCTATAATGAATAAAATTTTGACAGTCTTATCTATAGAATATAAAATTTGAAAAACAAAAGTTTTTCTATAGAAATAAAACTTGAACAAAATTCTTAGAAATAAATTTGACAAATTTTCTATAGAAATAAAATTTTTGACAAAAATTTATAGAAATAAAATTTTGACAAAATTTACATAGAATAAAAGCTTTGAAAAAATTCTATTAGAAATAAAATTTTGAAAAAAATTTCAGTAAAATAAAATTTTGAAAAAAAATTTCAGTAAAAATAAAAATTTGACAAAATTTTCTATAGAAATAAAATCTTGACAATTTTCGAGATAATAAATTTGCTACATTTCAAGAGAACTAAAATTTTGACAAAATTTCTATAGAAATAAAATTTTTGACAATTTTCTAGAAATATAATATTAATGACAAATTTTCCATAGAAATAAAATTTTTACAAAAATTTCCATAAGAAAAAAAAAATTGACAAAATTTTCTGTAGAAATAAAATTTTGACAAAATTTTCTATAACAAATAAAAGTTTAACAATAAATTTTCTATAGAAATAAAATTTGACAACATTTTCTATAGAAATAAATTTTTGACAAAATTTTCTATACAAATAAATTTTATACATAATGTTCTATTTCTGTAATAAATTCATTTTTTGACATTCAAAAAAATTCTTCGTATAGAAATAAAATTTGACACTTTTCGGTAGAAATAAAATCTTGACAAAATTTTCTATAGAAATAAAATTTTGGCAATATATTATTTATTGAAATAAAATTTATACAAATTTGTTCTCAATAGAAATTTAAAATTACAAAATTTCTATAAAATAAAATTTTTGAAAAAAATTTCTATAAAAAAATGTTGACAAAAAATTTTTGTTGACAAAATTTTCTATAGAAATAAAATTGGTAAATTTTTATAGAGATAAAAATTAAAATTTCTATAGAAATAAAATTTGTAAAATATGAAAAAAATTCTCAATTTTTCTAATAGAAATAAAAATTGTGCCAAATTTTCATTATAGTATAAATATATATATATATATTATAGTATAATTTTTATATATATATATATATAGTCATATAGATATATATATATATATATACTATATATATATATATAATAATATATATACTATAACTATATATATTATTATATATATTATATTAATATATATATATATATATATAAATATTAATATATATCATAAATATATATATATATAATTTTGCAAAATTTTCTATGGTACTAAAATTTCTCGTTGAAAATTCTGGAACCTTGCTCCAATGAACTGTATTTCGAGTGATTTCGATGAAATGTAAGATATAATCATTAATGGATTTATTTATAATTTAATTTGAAACAGAAACGTAACGTATAAAAATTTGCATTTTTGAGCACTTTTAAAAATAACATGCCACCATTTCTTGAACTTAGCACAGTTAGTATTTCTCAACGTGAATACTGGGTAAAGGTAGTAGAGGAGCTGGCCAAAAATACCTGGTGGTGATTTTTATATACACACTAAAACATATATCATGTGACCAGTATTTCTAGTTTGACAGATATAACAGTGTTTAATTGGCAGCACTTCGTATCAGCTACCCTGTAGTATTACTAATATTTGATAAGATTAAAAAGAAAAGTGTATCACAAAAAGAAAGATAAGTAAATAAATTCCAACAATAATAAATATTGTCTAGTTACTATATAATCCGACCTGTTTATTATCATGAAATGAAATCTGTAGCTTGTTGTGTTTTTGTTATGATGACCACGTGATGTTGTCGCTTCGCGTATAAGCATTGTAAATTTTGTTGAATCCCTTTTAGTTTAATGGATTTTTTTTGCAACTTTGTTCTTATTTACAATTGCATTTAATTTTATATTTTTTTCTTGATAAAATGTTTAATTTGTTAATTGAAATGAAGTAATGAAATAATAAATGTTTCGATTTTATTGAACATCAAAGTGCTATGAATATCAACCCTTTGATGTGTTTTTGTTTTTTTTTTATCATTTTCACACACTTCTTAAAGATGGTAGGGTAGTTGTTTTAAAATTACACAAATAATTAACTTTTTTATTTCATATATATTTTCTTATCTATTTTACATTTTGATAGACTATCAATAAGATTATCACTCATCATACTCATTTGAAAATCAGCCAATCAATTAATATTTTAAATGGCATGTTGCTTAAACGGGGGCAACCTTTCAAAATTTAGCCAATCAAGGTTATTACTAGAATAGCATAGCATAAATAGAAGCATATCGGTTCAAAGAGTGCATAAAATCAAAACAAGAAATATGTTGAATTTATGTTTTTCAAAAGATAAATTCAAAAAATAAAGTATTCAATTTAACCCTTTACAATGTGCACTGTATCTTTAGATCAACAAACAAAAAAAAAATTCTTACTGCTTAAAAGTTAACCGAATTCTATGTAAATTATGTATTCTATGGAAATTTATTTCCAAATTTATTCTAAGAATTTTCAAAATTTTATTTCTATAGAAATAGTTTTGCCAAAATTATTATTTCTATAGAAAATTTTGTCAAAATTTATTTCTTATAGAATAATTTGTCAAAATTTATTCTTATAGAACTTTTTTCAAAAATTTATTTCTATAGAAATACTATTTCAAAATCTATGTTCTATAGAAAGTTTTGTCAAAAATTTTATTTCATAGTATTTTTTTCAAAAATTGTTCATTTCTAAGATATTTTAATCAAAATTTTATTTCTATAGGAATTTTTTCAAAATTTTATTCTGTATGAAATTTTGTCAAAATTTATTTATAGAAACATTTTTCAAAAATTTATTCTATAAAAATTTGTGTCAACTTTTATTTCTATAGAAAATTGTTAGTAAAAATTATTTCTATAGTTATTTTCAAATTTATGGTCGTAGTACAATAAATTTGTCAAAATTCTATCTATATAAAATTTTTCAAATTTTATTCTATAGAAAATTTTTGGTCAAATATTTCTTAATATAATCTATTAAAATTTATGTTTGGTCAAATTTGATTTCTATAAAAACTTGTTAAATGAGAATTTATTTCTATAAATATCAATGAAATTTTGTGCAAAATTTTCATTTCTATAGAAAATGTTGTAAAATTTTATTTCTAATAGAAAATTTTGTCAACATTTTTTCTATAGAAAATTTGTCAAAATTTTATTTCTATAAAGAAAATTGTCAAAATTTTTAGTCCTATAAACATTTTTTTTAAATTTTATTTTATAAGAAAATTATTGTCCAAATTTCATTCCTATATGAAAATTTTTTCAAATTTCTTTTCTATTAAAATTTTGTCAAAATCATTATTCCTATAGAAATACTTCCCACATTTTATTTCTATAGAAAATTTTCAAAATTTTAATTCCTATTAAAATTTTTCAAAATTTTATTCCTATAGAAAAATTCTTGCAAAATTTTATTCTCATTGAACATCTGTCAAAAATTTCAAAGTTTTTTTGAATGTGTGGAAAGCGTGTTGAAATTAAAATAAAAAATTTTGTAATATTTGTGTTGTTGGAGTTTGTTCCACTATTTCAGCAATAATTATTCTCGCATATACCTACGTTATACATTCATATGTAACAATATAAAATGTATTATTTAATTTTTCTATGTTTACACAGTGTTATTAAACCATACACAATTTCAGCTTCTCACAGACTATCTAATTAAAGTACTTGGATTTTGTGTTAATGGCAAGTTATTAAAAGCAATTTTCAAACTTGAAATGCAAAAAAAAATACTATTTGTTCAATAAAAAAACCCCATACGACTTGTAATGGCATCAAGTATGCAATTAGCATTTGTACGTATATTGTATTTGTTAATTGTTAAAAGAAACAAAATTAAAACCATCTACTTATTACGAGACTTTGAAACATTTATACTTAATATGATTTTAGTCCGTTCATTCACTTTCATATTTACTTTTTTTATATAGTGTTGAGAATATAAATTAACGCAATCCAATTTTTATTATTTGCATTTAAGGATAATGAACAATATATTATTTATTTTGTAATTTCACTTTGATTTATAATAATCACAATTCACTGTCAAATTTTATAAATATTTAATTGAATATTATACCTTTTTGGTTACAATATGAATTATCACAAATGAGTCAGTTCAATCAGTGAGATTACAAAATACTTGAACGATAGCAGACTAGGTTACAGAAATCCAATATTTTTCAGTGTTTCAGATTGTTACTAAAATATTCTTACTAACATTATAATTATGACAAGTTTTCTATGAAAACCAATTTTGTTAATAAGAAATTTAAATTATCGTAAAAATTAAAATTTTAATATAAAAATACTTCTTCCTACCAGCAAAAAAAAAAAAACAAAGAGTAGTGAAAATGTCTTTGCGAATGGCCAGCAAGTGATAATTTGATATACTTGTCGTAAGACGGATTACCCACAATAGTCTTTGCACTGAAATTATACTTCCCAGCAAAAATATTCTAAGTTGTTTTAAAAGGCAGAATTTAAAAGTCAATTTTTATACCCCCACATAAGATGGGGGTATATTAAATTTTTTCATTCACGCTTTGAACACATCGAAATATTGCTCTAGAACCTAAATAAAGTAATATATATTCTGGTCTGGTGAAATTCCTGAGTTCGATCTGAGCATTCCTCTCCTCTGTTGAAAATCACGCTAACCTCCTAACGAAACAAGCTAGTTGTATTGATGTAAATCCCTTAAATCCATGGCACAGTCATTACCTTTAGACATTTGGCCAAAACAGTCAGCTGCAACAACAGGCTGTGCGTTGCGCGAGCATCGCTGTGCGGAAAAATTACGGTTCATTAGTTCGGTCCCAAAAGTAATGCAGATGATGCCTAACGTAGTGAGATTACACCCTGCAAAACCACTTTCGACAAAATTTGAAAAAACTCATAATTCCCAACAGTGAGGCGTGGTTACACAACCCCGGAATAATAAGATATATAGATTTCTATACTGATGGCTCCAAATTGAATGGACAAGTGTGGTTCGGAGTAAATTTCTACAAGATCTGGAAATACGAATAGCGAAAAGATTACCTAAACTGTATCGTTTATTCTCAGGCTGAAATCATTGGCAATAAGAAAGTGTGAATTGCTGAGAAGTAATGTTCCAACAAATATTGGCATAAATATACTCAAGTCAATCCTCAATAAATCCTTTGACTCTGTGTTTCCCTTAACTCAAAGAACAGGCCATAGACTGCCGCCAAAATCTCTCAGACGAGATTCTCGAGCATACACTTATCACCTAATATGTGCCTGTAATAGGAACATAACCGGAGGAACTGTGAAGCAGATGTTTAGCAAGCTGGAACACTTACATACTTCCAGAGAACTAGAATCGTTGATGCCCTCTGCCACCTGCAAGCTCTTACTGCGTGAAAGGCTGTTTGATTGGGCCAATATCGATGGAAAAATTCAAGGGTTGATAACGACACCATAGTCAAAATATGCCCCATTTAAACTTAAACCGCACACTAATATGCTATGTCTCAAGCGTCAGATAGCACTCCTAATACCTGCATATACGGTCCTGCCTGATAGCAATTTCAAAAATCTGCAATAGGCGAAGTATAAACTATTTATAAGCTGTCATGACGTGAAAAAGGAATCAATAAACACCTCTTTGTGATGTCCTGCTTTTGTGTAAGCGTAAGCGAATTTTAGGATCCATATAGACTTAAGCATTTACTGCGACCTGTAAAACGTGTAACTTAAGCAGTTGTAAGTTTTTTGGAGCAATAATGTTGTTCCACAAAAGTAAAATAATAGAGAAAGAGTTCAGGTTAAGACTAGAAAGTGTCCCATAAATGTAAAGGTACTTTTAGTTAAATGTGGTAATCACAAATGGACTGAAAGTCCTAAGTGATCCTAAATTTAATCGGCTGCCACTTAACCTAACTAACCATTGATTAGTGTCGGATGCACGCAAATGCAATATCGGTCCACATCTACGTTATACCCCATATAAACGTACCTCCAATTTGGCTGCGAGCCTCATAAGAGAAGCAAAGTTTATCTCGACCCGGCTGAATTTGGTACATGGTTTAAGCAATATGATCTCTAACAACAGTGCAAAAATTCGTCCACATCGTCCATAATATATAACCCCCATATAAACCGACCCCAATTGCCTGCGGAGCTTCCTTAGAGAAGCAAATTTCAATACGATACGCTGAAATGTTACATGGTGTTAGTATATGTTTCTAATAATGTGCAGAAAAAAATTGGTCACATCGGCCATAATATAATATAGCCCCCATATAAACCGGGGATCCCCAGATTTACCTCCGAGCCTTGGAACACAAATCTAATCTATCATTGAAATGTACGTGATTTAAATTATAATGGCCTCAAACACCCATGTAAAAAAAAATTGGTCGAAAATGTCCATAATATAATAATACCACTATAAACCGATCCCGATTTGAACTCCGACTCTGAGAGCAAAAATTCATCCTGATTCAGTTGAAATTTTGTAGCTGTGTAAATATATGCCTCAAAACACCCATGCAAAAATTTGGTCGAAATCGTCATAAATAATATATATCCCCCATATAAACCGTCCACATATTTGACCTCCGGACTTTGGAATAACAAATTCATCCGATTCGTTGAAAATTGGTAACGTGATGTTAGTATATCTACCAACAACCATGCAGGAATTGGTCATTCTGTCATAATAATATAGCCCCATAATAAAACCATCCCGAGATTGCTTGGAGCACATGGAGAACAAAATTCATCCCGATGGTTGAAATTTGGTACTGTGTTAGATATGAATTTAAACAACCATGCAAAAGTGCCATTTCATCATACCCGAGATTTGGTTTTGGAGCCTCTCGAAATGGTTTTGGAACTCTTTGGAGGAGCAAATTTTATCCGAGTCAGATGAAATTGTACATATGTCCGTTAACAACCAGCCTAAACAGGTCCATACGGTCTACAGTATATATAGCCCTCAGAAATAAATCGATCCCCAATCACACAAAACATGGTCCAATATCAATTCATAATTTACCCAATATAACGACCCCATATTTCAAAATCTGCTCTCCACCTACGTGCAAAATCCACATCGATCGTAAATATTACCCAGCAAAAAAAGAAAAAGAATTTTAAGAATACCTTGCCATCGTAAGTATTACCAAACAAACACAATAATCAGTTGTCGGATGACTCTTCGCAAGAGTTTCTAAATACAATCCCATTAAAGTACATAAGATCGCCTGGCCAACTTACGCCGTATACACTTGTTTGATGTCATTTGAGTCCAAGTCAAATTGTCCATATATTTCCTGTAGTATTACTAATATTTGATAAGATTAAAAAGAAAAGTGTATCACAAAAAGAAAGATAAGTAAATAAATTCCAACAATAATAAATATTGTCTAGTTACTATAGTATCCGACCTGTTTTTATCATGAAATGAAATCTGTAGCTTGTTGTGTTTTTGTTTATGATGACCAAGTGATGTTGTCGCTTCGCCGTATAAGCATTGTAAATTTTGTTGAATCCCCTTTTAGTTTAATGGATTTTTTTTGCAACTTTGTTGCTTATTTACAATTGCATTTAATTTTATATTTTTTTCTTGATAAAATGTTGATATATTTGTTAATAATTGTATGAGTAATGAAATAATAAATGTTTCGATTTTATTGAACATCAAAGTGTGATGAATATCAACCCTTTGATGTGTTTTTGTTTTTTTTTTATCATTTTCACACACTTTCTTAAAGATGGTAGGGTAGTTGTTTTAAAATTACACAAATAATTAACTTTTTTATTTCATATATATTTTCTTATCTATTTTACATTTTGATAAGCTATCAATAAGATTATCACTCATCATACTCATTTGAAATCAGCCAATCCAATTATATTTTAAATGGCATGTTGCTAACACTTAAATGGGGCAACTTTCAAAAATTTAGCCAATCAAGGTTTATTATCTAGAATAGCCATAGCATAAATATTGAAGCATATCGGTTCAAAAGTGCCATAAATCAAACAAACAAGCTATATTTAAAGCAGTAAATTCGGCCGGCGCCGAATTTTTAAATACCCACCACCATGATATCAAAAATATGATAGTTTACTTTGAAAACTCTTCGTCGTTAGTGGGTTACTTGCAATAATAGAAATGTAGCGTGTTTGATGACAATCTTCTCCCAAGCAGGTTCAGTTTCCGAAAGACAAACTTTAAAGATTCTACCCTATTGAAGACCATAGTCAGATTCTGGATTTATGAGAAACCAATTTTGTTTGAGTTTTAGAGAAATTATAAAACATATTCGTGTATATGATGAATTACGCGCTGATTTAAAATCTTAAATATGTAGATTTTTTTCCGCCATTATTTAAATACGATGAGTAAAATCTGGAAATTTTACTTTCAGTTTGAAGCAATTTTCATGATCAGTGCGCCTGCTATACCCTGAAAGAAGTGTTTTCTTTTTTGAGAAACGTAATTTTTAGACAAGCAAAGTTTTTCTTTTGACCGAAGTTTTTAGCAGACAATCGGTTGAATAAACGAAAAATACTTTATAAGAAAGGAAATTTCGTTTGTCTAAATTTCATTATAGATTTACTTAATTTCAGCAAATCGCATTAAAAACTACGGATTCTAGAAGCCAAGAAATAATGCCGGAGATCGGTGTATTATGGGCTACACCAAACATGGACGACGATAGGCACCATTTTGCTTCTCACATATTTGTGATTCTTAAAAATACCTCCAGATTTTTCAATTTCAAACAAATGCGACTTAGAAAATATATCCTCTAGACGCCCCAAGAGAAGTAAAATTCGAGAGATCAGTCTTTATATGGCGGGCTATAACCAAAAAATGCGGGCCACGCATTTTCGCACACGTTTTTCGGTACAACCTTTTTATGGTCACAAAAAGACCTCTAGATTTTCAATTTTCGGAATCGGAGAATGTATAGTTTCTGAAGCTCATAGAAGCAAATCGGGAATCAGTCTCTATGGGCGGGCCTATATTCAAAACATCGGACGATATGCTAGCACCGCATTTTGGCACACCTTTTTTATGGTCCTCAAATACATCTAGATTTCCCAATCTCAGGGCAAATCGGATGGTAAATATAGCTCTTCTTAGAAGCCTAGAAGCAAAATCGGCGAATCGCGGCTATATGGGGCTATGCCAACATGGACCTATGGGCACCTCATTTTTCGGCAAACTGCTTTTTAATGGGTCCCAAGAATACCTACCTAGATTCTGCAATTTCATAACACAAACGACAGAAATTACTTTCTTAACGACGCGTAAGAAGCAAAATCGGAGATGGTCTATATGGGGGCTATACCAAAACATGGATCGCGTTTCGGACGATTTCGACACACACTCCTTATGGCGTCCCTAAAATACCTCTAAGATTTTCAATTTCAGACAAATCGGATAGAAAATACTGTTTCTAGGCGCCTAAGGAAGCAAAATCGGGAGATCGCGTCTATATGGGGGGCTATACCAAAACGATGGACCGCATACCGGACCATTTTCGAAACATCTCCTTATGGTCCTAAAATACTCTATGATTTTCAAATTTCAGGACAAATGCGATAGAAAATACCTGTTTCTAGAGCCTAGAAGCAAAATCGGGAGATTGCGGTCCTAATATGGGGTGCTATACCAAAACATGGACGCGATACGGGACCATGTTTTCGACACACCTCTTATGGTCCTAAAATACCTCTGGGAAATAATTTCCAAATTTGCAGGCAAATCTGAGTAAAAAACTAGGTTTTTATAGGCCCAAGACCCCAAAATCGGAGTGTCGGTTTTATATGGGACTATATCAAAAACTTGGACGCGATATAGCCATCTTCGAACGTTGACCTGCCTGCAAACAAAACTAATCTGTGCCAAATTTGCGGGACGATAGCGGCCATTATTGAAGGCTGTTATGCGTGATTACAAAGACAGCACAGACAGACAGACAGACGCCGACAGACGGACATGCTTAATCGTTCTTAGGGAATTTTCTCCCTGATCAAGGAATATATATATTTTAATATATCGGAA
>PGFW01055906.1:1629-12549 GCA_003123925.1 Haematobia irritans | reverse complement strand
GTTCCAACGGTATATGATCACCTCCTAGAGCAAAGCGTTATTTTGGATGGGAAACTTTTTGCAGCAAAAATTTTGTTTTCTCGTCAAACATAAAATGGTTGTCGAAAACAGATACAGATTTCGAAAAAATAACATGGTTACAACAAACAAGTTACATGTTCATGGCAAGTCACAATCTTTGGTATATGATATATGTAAGAATAGGAGACAAAGGAATCTAGTAAAATATACAAATAGAACAAAAGATATGGAATAAATCCAATGAAGACGTTCTAGCTATATAAAATTATTTGTTCTTAGTTGTTCTTGCTTGAATTATTATTATATGTAATTATCTGAAATATTTTCCAAATCAAAATAATTCCCAAATGTATATGGTAGATAAGAACAAGAGGAATTTGGTAAGCGTAGTAGATAGAAACAATAGGAATGCCTCAAGGAGGCCTACTGAAGAAATTACGCTTAATTTTTAGTGTAAAATTAAGCATTTAATGTTTTCAAATCCTATGGGCCAGTGGCCCTCGTACTTATGGATGCAAGTTTTTCTTCGATTTTTGTTTTTTCTCGGTCTTCTCCGACTCTATACACAGTATTTTATGAGGCAATACCCTCAAATTAGAGCTAAGAGCACTGCACACTGCGATATTAATTTTAAGCTAGCGAACATATAATACAATATATATTTCAACGATTTCTATATATGATCCTGTATCTAAAACACATTTGTTGGTTCAGAAATTGGGTAGTGTCTTAGCATTAGCGCGTCCTGTTTTGCCTTGGTAATATGACTGAGCCAACAACCTGGTGCCTTATGCGTTTGTAATTACGCGGAAATGACTTATATGTCCAAATCACCACATTCGGATTGGCCTATACTTGTAGATTAACGCCTCGCTGGATAAAATGTAATACAAACTATTTGTGGCTGAAGCAATAACCGGTGATCGCCACCAGCTGCTTGCACCAGGGCAGCAAGCGGCATCACCGACCACATTGGATGGATTCAAAAACGGTTGTGGCTGGCGTAAAAGGCCACTGCATTGGCAGCCAATGTTGGCACTTGAAAGATGGGTTGACGCAGTAGAGCTTGCTGGTGTTTACTAGAACGCCTGGCGGAAGGGTGGGCTGCGTACTATTAGCAGTAGTTCCGGGGAATTTGTAATGTTGCATGCGTGTGGCCGTATTGGTAGCGGTACTACCAGGACCCTCATGTTTTAGTATTAAAGCGTTGGAGGGATCATAGCCCATGCCAAGACTCTCCATCGACGTTGAGCGAGAAATGGCATCCCTAACTGGGAAAATTCTAAGCATCCAACGATGTCCATCTGTTTGTTTGTTGTTTGTACTGCAGCCTTCAATATTGAAGCTATTGTGGTAAAATTTTGCACAGATTCGTTTTTTGCATGCAAGTAGATTAAGTTCGAAAATTGACCATATTTGTCCATGTTTTGATATTGGCCCTATAAAAACCGATCCTATCGATTTCACTTCTTAAGCAATGTCGCAATGTTCTTGAAATTGAAAATCTAGAAGAATTTTAGGCCGTTAAAGAGATGCGTCAAATTTGGTTTATATTGGTCAATATTTTAATATAGCCACCATATAGACCGAACTACAGATTTAATTTCTTGAGTATGACTTCTTGATGGCATTGAAGTCGAAATTTTCAACTGACTTGACCGAAATTTTAAATCTAAATATATTAAAATTAAAGTTGTAACATTAGCTTTAATTGCCGTAGTTATAGGATAAAATAGAGTGCCCAGTAAGTTTATCTAACTTGAAGATGCCAAGTATTAACTTGGACTGCAGTAAAATTGACAATAAAACAATTTTAGTTTAGTTTTCCAGCACTTCCTTAATTATGGCTTGAGCTTCCAGTAGCTTCCTATTACCGTGTAGATGACTTCACGTTTTTAGGATGATTGACATGATAACGGACTGCTAGCCCTACTGTAATTTGGGTTAATCACCCTAAACTGCTTTGGTTCTCTGGATAACCCCTGGTGCTAGCATGTCCTTACTCACATATACTTTTTTTGCACAGGATACATTTCATGCCTTATCTGTTATTGCTCATTTGCGATTACATTCATCTTCTACCACACTCCACTATTTGCGATCAAATTTTTCCATTAGCAACCACTTAGTTACCAATATTGTTAGTTAATTTCTCTCGTTTTGGACTATGTCTCTGAAATAACATTTTTTAATAAAACCCATAGTATATTTTCAATCCATTTAACACGACCTTCATTTCAATTTCTTCGGCCTCTTTATCATGGACCATTTGCTTTGTTATATTGGTACTTAGTATTATTTGGTGAAGTGACTAAGTATTGTGCTTGTTTATTTTTCTGATGAATTGGTGTGTGTGATGGGTGTGGTATGTGTTCGGGAAATAAAAATCAATTGTTGAAGCAAGTATTTCCATGAAGAAACCTAAAAAAACACCAAAAATACGAACTCGTCCCCAGAGTAGCCACCAGTTCACCATGGAGCTTTATTACACCTTTTGCTTGAAGCAAGAGCTCTTACACGTGCGGACAATGGCAAGCTGTTGGCATTACTTGGGCTTTCTCCACGGAACTACTTACAGGAACGATGACTGTAACGAGAGCTTCTTTTTGATGCAGAGAAGAACTTGTGGTATAGTGATCTTTTCGGAATGCAGGGCGGGGGTGGGAGGAGTGCCATCTAAAAGGGAATTTCTCAGATTTAACACTTCAGACTGATTGTGTTTAATGTTAATTTTGATGGTGTTAAAGCAGCTCGAGGGAGGACAATGTCAACGGTTGAACTTTTAGTACCCAAACAGATGCGAAAACGAGTGGAGTACGGGTGAAGTGAGAGATAAAAGTGCAACGAAATAAGCAAAGGGCGTTAGAGCAGGCCATTAAAATGTCACAACCCTGAACGGTAGCAAAACTGAAGGACATTTTGTTATGACTTGCTATTTCTTAAGGGGGATTTAGTGATAGATGCAGATCCATTTAGTAAGGATTTGTTTTAACAACTGTGGAGAAGCAAGGAGGCGCAGTGAATTTAAATTTACAGGGGTAAAGAAATCTGTATAGAGGTCAAGTAAATGGGAAAGCTTGCTTTAGCAGACTTTGGAATGTAGTGAAGCGAGCAGGAACAGAAAGAAGAGTTTTTTTTTCTTTTTTTCCGTACGTCGGACAAATTTTTATCGTTGACGCATTATTTTTACCACCATCAGTATAATGGGTGAATGGGAACAATAACCAGCAAAAAGAAGGTAGCGAGGACATGGGCGGGAAGGATGTTTCCAAATAAATTAGTGAAAAATTGTCTTTTCGATCCGGAGAGGTGCAAAATGGGCGCGGCCAGAAGCCGACCAATTTAACATGGTTTGTTATATGACGAATTTAACATGTTTCTTGTTTTAGACTGGCTCCGTTGGCACCGAATATCCAGTCACTTCTTAAGGGTATATTCGGATTTCAGTGTTTCTCGATGTGGAATTAGACAAGTTCAGTAATGATTCTTAATACATAATTTTTTTTAATTTTTTTAGTGATTTTTAATTGGACATCTCGAATTGCTGGTCTGAAACAATATGGGTTTCTAATCGGTTTCTCCGTAAACTCTGCGAATTTTTCATATAAAAATTACGTAGACATATAAAGATAATTAATTACTACGCCTACTCTGTTGTGAAACCTATTGAAGCCAAGAAAAAAAAAAGAAAAGTTTAAATTACTTCAATTAAAAATATGAAAAAAGCGAGAGTTTTAAAAAAACGTCCCGTCTGAGTACATAAAATGTAAGAAACATCTTTAAAGTGAACAGTGTTTTTGAAAGTATCTGCCTAAGAATAACCTTCCCCGACTTTGTTAAATTCTCGAAAAATCCCATTGATGGAAATTCGTCAAAAATAAGTCTTAGCCTACATTTGAAACTTGCTTTCGGTAAAGAGAACTTTAAATTTTAGATCTCCAAACTTAGACCCAAATATTTTTCTTATAAGATTTAGACCGCTTAGCTTCTGAAAATTGGTTTCAACTTTCATTTCGTAAAATATTTTAATTAATTTTCTAAAATTCAATATTTAAGCATTCAAAATTCTTTTCTCATTTATGGGTCTATGTGTCATTTTGTTACAAAAAAACAAAAAAAAACAAAATTATATATTTTATATCTAATTCATTCAACCAAATTAACAGGAGAGGTAAACTTTCGTTTAAAATGTAAATGCACAGAGAAGAAGAAAGCAGACAAAAGAGAAGAAAGAAAATAAAATTAAGATAACATCAAATATAATCATTTCTAAATTTATAATTGCTGACCTACGTCTGGGTCTCGCGCTATACATGCCGTTTTTGATTTCATTTGTTTTGCTCTAGAATTTGATGAGAAAAAAAAAAACAACACACAAAAACAAACCAAACCAATTGATCGGTTCAATTACAAAAGAAACAAAAACGTGTTTAACAAATTATAGCAAATTTAGATTCACATATTAAATAATCTTCGATGTGTTGTTTATATTTTCAGATTTGCCATTCAAAATTTTAAAAATATTCTTTTTTTTTTGGTCAATGATTTCAGCATTAAAAGAAGTAAATGTAATAGTATTTCTCATTGTTGTTTAAATAATGATATTAATATTTGAAAAATTAATTTATTTTTATTTTGTAAAGTGTTTGTATTTTTTTTGCTCTGTCTCTTTGAGAGGTACAAAATTTATGAGTAATGGTTTGAGTCACCCTTTGGCGTCTTTTGCCTTAAATATGTAAAGAGAAGAATTCTCAAGCTCAAAAAAAATGTTAATGTATTTATAAAACCCAGACAACAATGTGGTTGGTATTATTTTTTTGTTTTTGCTTTTTTTCTGCTTATTTAACAACGTAATTTGCGTATACAATCTGTAATCTGATTGTCGTCAGTCTTTGAAAGTGCCACGGCTCTTGTTTTCTCCCTTATGCTATTACAAGCGCTAAGCCGACTCGAACGGAGTAGCGTCCATACGCATCGAGTAATAAAAAGAGGGAGTGAACAAAGATTATAGGCGGATATTCGTATGTGCGCGAACCATATTTGCACTTTCTCCTTTACCACTCCATGACATTGTGACTGAAAAGATATTTATTTAATTTCCTTTGAATCTCTGTAAGGCAATTTTGTGCTGCAAATATAACCCCACTGCCTACCACACTGTAGTGAGAACTTTGGAAAGCAAAGTAATTAAAAATATGCAATTTCTTCTTTTGTGATGCTGGAGACGAGGCTAACATTAGCAGGTTGTAGATATTTGTAATTCCGGAACCCTATGGAATAAACAAGTTAACACAATACCTCTTATCAGATTCCGGTGATAATATTGAAGCAATTAAGATCATAAGTAAAGATTAGTGCTGTTCTATTGGCAGGATTTCAAAACTCGCCCCACGAACATTAAGCAGTGCCTTATCATATCTAGAACGCGAGCCACGATGGTCTAAAAGGGGGGCCTTTAATGAATCGATCGCAAATTAGGCACGAAGGAAGTGTTCTGATTTCATGAAAACAAACACCGACGGTCTCTGACTAATGACCAATTTTTTTCAGCGGATGTTATATTATCTCTGAAATCATAATACTGCTGCATATTTTCCAGGTGTTGTGTGTAAAGTCCACAAAATTAGCCTCGAGTTCTTTTTCAATTGCCTATTTTACGATATTTCCTCCAAAGTTTAATTTTTTATTCTCTTACAGACCCAAAAAAATCTTACGCCCATAAATGCAAACATTTCTTCCAAAAATTTCTTGTTTTGTTTCAAAATTATATTTGTCAAAAATATTTCTATAATTACAGATGGCAAAACGCACAAAAAAGTAAACAGTTTTTTGTTTGTAGTCTTTTTTTTTTCCATTTGAACTACATTTTGAATGTCAACTGGATCTTTTTTTGCCATCATTACGATAGGCATGAGATATTTTATTTGTTGGTCAGACTTTCGTCTTTCTCCTCATTTATTAAAGCCAAAAGACCAGCCTATATAATCAAACTATTGAAACCCTGGCATCGAGCCATAGTTTTTTGTTTTTGCAAATCTCATTTTGACACTAATGTGCTGGAAAACTCAAGATGATGCTTACAATCATTTGTACTAGATGGCTTCGATTGCAATCATACTGCGTCATCTATATACACATACCTATGGGTTTGTGCAGTAGATAGAAGATGAAAACAATAATTTCTATTATGTCTACGCCATAAGAAAAAAAAACAAACAAAAACAAAATGAAACGGAATACATAACAATTCATTCAAAGATTTCCAAAAGATGGAGAGAAGTGATAAAAATATCTTTACGAATATTAATAATGGTATCTATGGTTTAACACCGCTTATTCTTTTGAAAGTCTGGCCACTAATAACATCATACTATTCGCGCGCATGACTCCACATGAAAATCTGTAAAAAAACTATTTCCCTTTTTTATTAGATGCTTAGAAATGATTTTTTTGTAAAATATAGAGGAAGATAACAGTGTTCTAATAATAAAAATTAAATACTCGTGATGCTGGGAACATATTTAACAAACTGGCGAAATACTTACAAAAAAAGGCGACCAATGTATTAATAAACAACTCTTTGTTGGAGCATAGCGTGTTCAGTTAAAACCCAACAGTAAGTAACTGATCTTTATGAGTACTTTGGATTATGCAAAGACACATAGAATAAGATATGCCTTGTGTATATACTCCAATAACAAGGACTAGAACAGTTACTTATTGTCCCTATCTATACCGGTATAAGGGTGGACAAATCTAAACGAGAAATTATCGTTATGCTCAAAGTAATAATGATAATATGAAAATTAAGATTTACAAAAATATCAATGTAGGTGTTCCGCTATATTTTCTAAGAAAAATTATAGAGATCAATGATAACAAAACCTGTGGTTTTGAACCAAAACTTCTATGAATCTAAATATCGGGCAAGGGGTTAGAACGAGAGGAAATTTGAACTTATAAAATAATGTAGTCCGTTTTTTAGTAAAATTTATCTTATTATAGCCATACAAATTAAGATCAAAAGTATAAAGTTCTATTCCTGGCCGCCAAATCATTACTATAATAACAACGTGGTAGTTTCATCTACACAGAAAAAATTATCAACCAAAATATGTCCATATAATAGATGTGTGAAAAATATGATTTTTCACTTTTAAGAAAAAAACATATATTAATTTACGATTTTAAAATTTTTAAAAACAAATCCATATAATCTCTCTATATCGAAACAACTAAGTCATTTTAAAAAGTAAGTATGAGACAATTAATTTTAATCATTGAAAAATATTTCAATATTGAAATCATTCAAAACAAATACACCGTCATAAAAAAAAAGTTCTTTCCTCGAAAATAGGCTTAAATTTCTTAATTTAGAAAATTTAATTGACGTTTTGCTTCTCAAACATTTCAATTAAATTTCAATTAAAAAATTAATGAGAATTTGCTAAGGAGAACAATTAATTGTTTAATCAACTGCTGTTTTATTGCCCCAATTAAAACTATAATCTTGAAATGTTTGTAATTTTTTCGATTGAAGACATTTCAATTGATATCAGAATTAATTTTCCGCTTTCCAAAATTTAATTTTTAGGTGGATTGACCATTTTTTGTTTTCTGTACCAAATGTAATATAATTTTTGTAGATAATCCCTCCAGCAAAAAAAATTGATGAATGAAATGTATACTCAAATAAGCCAACTTAACTCCTTTTAAAAGCGCTTCCATAAAAAATGGGTAATCTCCAGCCTCCCAAAAATGTTCTTTATCTTTATCTACACTCAGAGTAAATTGCTAGTGTACGGACCATATTTACTTTGACTTAGATTATTCGATTAGGTATTTATCTAACGTGCACGCAGTTACATCGAAAGAAAATTTGAAAAATTAATTTTTCTTTCTACAGGTTAAACATTATTTTATACTGATAATCTGTGATTTATCAAGCAGTGTAAGTATGTATAAACTTTTGCTGCTTACAAAATGCTGAATAAAAAAAATAATAAGCATGTTTTTTCCCAACCTGATTTCCTCATATAGATCTTTGTCTTTACTTTTTAACCATAATGTGAATAAGCGATAGTTGATACCGTATAGAGCCAAAACAATCGGAGAATACAAGTAAGATACTATTTGAAATGGACACAATTCTCTTTTCAATTTTGCGTTTTTTGGAACCAAGATTTTATTGTACTGCTTCTTAGCAGTGCAACATTTTAATTTTGCCGTTTTTTTTTCAACCATTTTTTTTCTTCATATGCTTAGTCAAAGTCCTTTTTAAAAAAACGCGTAGTAAAAGTAACGTATTATTTTGACAATATTTTCCTACTAGAAACTACCCAATTTTGACCAAAAATTTCTTAGGGTAACGACAAACTTTATTTTTCCAAATTTTAAGAAATTTGTGCTATTGTGTTAAAATACACGTTATAAAAAAAAAATATTATCTTTATAAAAATATAAGTTGTTCTGAAAAAACTTATATGTTTCCTCCTATATTTGAACGATTTTTGCTTTGTATACCCTTATTTGGATGAAGAAAGGCGCTATAAAAATAAAAAAATAATAAAATAGATTATATTAAATATCATCAATTTTTTGCTTAATTCTCACATGCCAAGTTTAACATTGAAATTTAGATCACACCTTAAGACCAAAGATTGCTATGCAAAATCAGTTTTTCCTGTGGCAACGTGACATAGATAGTTAAAAATGTAGAAATTTGTGACATTACCAAAGTCCTACTGCCACGAAAAGTCCTCCATTGCTAAATGCATCCGCTTCCTGAGCAATTTTGCGACTACTTCCGCGATCCTAATAAAGAAGAGAGAAAATCATTATTCAACTTAAATACTCTTTTGCTTTGGAGGCGAAGTTTATGAAAATTTACTTGTAAAATGTGTCGCCCTCTATATACGTTTAGTCATAAACATGTTTGAGACTTTACTCGTAGGTAGGAAATACAAATAGAAAAAATTATTTTGTGACCAACATGAACTAGGAATATATTTTCTTTAACTCAACTCCCTTTTAAAAATTATACTTAAAACTAAATTTGAATAAATAATATTTTAGTTTAGCAATAACAAATTAATGTTAATTTTGAGTCCATCAAAAGTGAACCAGATTCTTTTTTTCCTTTTTCGGCTAAGGTTGGAATAGAGACAAAATGCACTTTCCGGTATAGGCATACACGAGAAGTATTTGGCGTTCAATATAACAAAGAGAAGGATATGAAGCGCGAAGTGCTTTCGGGTGAGAGAAGGTGAGAAGACCGAAATGAATTTTGGATATAGAAGAAAATTTTTAAATCGGGTCTGCAAAATCGCAGTTTAAAGTGATTGACTTCCAAAATTTTCTTCCTACCGCTAGCGATCACAAAAATTTTAATTATCAAATAATTAAAAAAAACATAAGAAATTATTTTTAAGTTTAGCGCATGAATACTTTACTTTCTCGTGTTTTGCGTCAAAGAAATTGTCGAGAAAATAAAAATTTTCGATAACTATAATACAAATCCATCTGGGACAACACAACCTCCAATATGTTGTTGAACTTAGCTAATTTTTCATTATTTGGGCATGCTTTCTTTAATATTGATTCCAATAAAAAAGACATACTTTGTCTCTTTCCCCAACTACGCTCTTTTATAAATAGTATCATATATACTAAATATTGATGTGTTCCTATGAATATCTCTGAAGAGAAAAATCAATAGGAAACTTTGTGAACCAAATAATTTTATTCAAATCATGATACGTGCATTTTGGAATTTATAAACCAGTTAATTGCAAAAATAAAATCTTAGGATTAGAATTTCAAATTTGAAAAGAATTCGTAAATAAAAGATAATTTAAATTTGGAATTCTTTATTTGTATTTATGACCAGAAAACAAAAAAAATATATTGAACATATAAATTATAAACTTTAAAATGCGGCAAATCATAATCTAGGAAGTATAAACCTAATACAAAAATATCGCAGTTATTTGTTTGTATGGACCGTTACACCTCAATTTCGGCACTACATATTGGAGGGCTTCCAGACAATACCTTCTAGATGTTTCCAATTTCAGGCAAATCGGAAAGGTAATAAATACAAAAGTTTATAGAATGCCTATAAGAATAAACAATTCGGGAGCAACGCCGTCTATTATGGCGACTATACCAAAACTAAGGGCCGATACGATAACCATTTTTCGACACACCTCTTTATGGTCTAAAATACGCTAGATGTTTCAAAAAGTTATAAGAAAAGAATAATTGGTGAATATGAAATACAAAAAAGTTTCTAGTACGCCCAAGCAAGCAAAACCGGGGGATCGGTCTATATTTGGGGGCTATACCAAAACTATTTTGGGTCTGATGGGCCACCATGTGCATCACCTCTTTAATGGTCCTTCAATTTTTTCAAGTTTCAGACTAATTGGACAAAAGAAACTACGTTTTTATAGCCCAAAAGATAAACCCAAATCAAGTCATTAAACTCGGCGTTTATATGGGGACTATATCAAAACTTGGACCCATATCAGCCCATCTTCGAAACTTGACCTGCCTGCAACCAAAAAAAACGAAATCTAGTGCCAAATTTTCAGCGACGATAGCGCCAATTATGAAAGGCTGTTAGCGTTGATTTACACAGACAGACAGACAGACGGGACATGCTTTATATCGTACTTCAGAAAAATTTCTCATACGAAACTGAATCATAGAAAAAATATATATACTTTATATAGGTCGCGAATTTCGATATTTCGATGTATATTACAACAGGAATGACAACTATTATTATACCCCATCACCATTCTATGGTGGTGGTTATAAAAATTACATGTTTTTTTGTAGTTTAGGTACTCAATTTTTTGTTTTTATTTGGTCCAAGGAATATATAAAATAAAA
>PGFW01055904.1:17484-37942 GCA_003123925.1 Haematobia irritans | reverse complement strand
ATTCGGATGTGAGGTCTGCTCCTAGACCGGGAGATAGTGTTTGCTCGGTGCATGTTGTAGAATTAATACAATGATCAGCATTGCACTGAATTGAATACTCGTTGACATTTTATTGCACAAATAACGTTTACGTTTTCCGTTACCATCAAGCGAGGTCTCACCATCACCATCATCCTCTTTCCATTCTGGATCGTATACGGCCCTTTCTAATCGTTGTTTTCTAGTAGAATATTCTTCTGTATCTTCATCGCTTTGATGATCATCAAGATCATCATAATATTCTCCTTCATCATGTATGGGTTCGGGTTCTTGTTCTTCATGATCATTATCATCATCATCATTTTCAATTTCAGCTTCATTGACAACATAGGCTTGATCTGTATGGAATGAGGGAATGTCTAGGCTTGATTCTAATTTTATGTGTTGAGGTGATATGAGTTCTAGATTATTATTAAGCGTAGGAGGAGGAGGAGGTTGTTGCGTTGACTGTTGTATTGGTACTACTGTTGTTGGAGGTTGTGGCGGTTGTTGTTGTTGTTCATGGCTAGTAATTGTATTTTCACTATGGTGAAATTGTAATCTCAAATCGGTGGCATGATGCATAACCTGAGGTGTGGTATCCACCAAATCTTTAGGCATCATTTTCCCCACACTTATGTGATTATTATCAGGAGGGACAGAGGGTTCTGTATTCAGAAGCGGAGCATATTGACCCGAAAAAAGTACATCACATATGGGCTTGGCTTTCAAATCGATTCCATTAAAACAGGAAGTGTGATACCTAAAAGCATGGAAGTCAGCGTGTCCAATATCCATATTATTATATTCACTTACCAGTTAGGTCTAACTTCATTACCATTGGGTGTCATCAGATCCATGGCATCACAAGTATCCTCTATTAACACCTTATCCCTGATGCCTTCAAGCATATCTTCGGTATCACTAAACTCTTCAGGCACAAGACTTTGATTAGGCTGTTGTTGTTGTTGATGATGATGTGCTTGTTGGTTTTGTGGCAGGGACGATGTTGATGACACCACATTACCCAAAGTGTCACTAAAGACAACTTTCATATCGACCTGATTCACTGATTTTGCAAATTCAGATCCACTTGTCTATCGGCATTTACAACATCATCACTTTGAGGAAAATTTTCAAAGGGAAAATGTACATCTTGGAAGACTTGATCAAGTCCATCAGTCTAAAAAAGTTGGAAATTATAGCTTAGTACTTCAGTTATATATGTTGACAATACACATACCTTTTTATCTATCGAACAAAGATTAGAAGCATCTCGAGATTTCTCAGGCCCCAAAGCATCTAAAGATGTTTTCATTGCTGCCAAAATTGTATCGGGAGTTGAAGGTTCATAGTGCTGTTTGAGATGAGCGAAAAAATCCAATTGCGAACAGGTTACATGGCCACAAAGTTCGCAACGGAATTGTTGCACCGCTCCCACTACCAATTGTTCAACATTTGGTAGTTTATGATCTTCTAAAGGTACATTTAGCTGTAGTTCACCACCTGTGTGGTTGATTTTCAATTTGCGGGAAATACGTTTCTTATGAGGCCAGGACTTTACGAGAATCCGAAGCGGGAAATATCGCATGCATCTAATGGAAACCATCCTTAAAGAAAATATAAAACATTTGATAAGTTTGACGGATGGATACAACAAAGAAGATTTTGAAATAGGTTTTCTTTGTTTTAATGGTGGGAATTTCACCATCAATTATGTTGAATGTTAGATAATATTCGTTCTGTTCAAAAGCGAATTTAGATGTTGATTTCTCCATGGTCATATTAAATAAGCAGTACCATTGACACAATTTCTTTTCAAAGATTTAATTACACTCACAAATTAAACGTGATTACTAGTCAGTTAGCATGGCTGCATTTCACATGAACATTATTTGTATGCCCACATTGTTTATAACCGATATAAGGTTCAAAGGAAGAAATCAGGCACCTTACTCAAGCGGTTTTACTAACACAATCATATTTTTGTGAAAACTTACATCCAAAGCTACACCAGTTTCCATTCATCACAACAACTCCTGTACGCTTTCACTCCATTCTCTTCAACACTCCCCACATCGGGTGACGAGTCATTATATGCTTTATTATTAACAGGCATTAAGGAATCACTTTTAAAGCAATATGTGGGTGATTTGCGGGAGGTTCATTGGAATGATTGTGTGGTGATTGAATGATTGATGTTCTCATCCGAGTGTGACAGCAAACAATTGAGTCTCATACCGAAATTCAAATCTGCAGGCTGTTTAAAGTATACCGGGATGTGGACCTGAGATACCAACCTTAAGGAAAATTATTAAGTACTAATGAAATTTTTGAGATCAGCATATAGTCTGGGGGCATGCAAAGAGGTCTACAAATAAGAATATTAGTTACATTATTGTTATAGACTATTTACCACTTAATATAGACTCGATGCTGTGGCTGATTGATTTTACGGTGCATTGATAATGATCTATGGAATCCCAAGTTATTATGCGATTCCTTATGGAGATACTTTCGTCTTGAGGAGTCCTGGAATACTAAAAATCAAGAACAGATTAAGAGAGTGAAGAAGCCAACTATTTTAATTATTCTGTGAGTTGAATTTGAAAGCCAACTTACCATGTTCAGCAGAGACTTTCAATGGTCTTCGAAACATTGTATCCGTTTCATTCGCATTGTTGTTGAGTAACTTAGACACGTATTAATTATATTTCTCTTCATATAATTTGCTATGGGCCACTGTCCCATGGGCAATCAAATGCCTCTAACCTAATATGTCCACGGCAGAAATTAAGTTAGGATATCAGTCTTTTTCGGTAGGATCTTGTCTAGGTAGTTATGGAAATTTCTGAAAAGCAATATTAACCAATATGCATTGATCAATTACTTTAGCTTGTTAATAATTAGTAGTTAAATCAAATGATTCATAATGATCCATAGAATGGATGGCAAAATCCTCCTAGGAGCTCCAAATTATCACTAATTTCAACATAACATATAAAATTGGCATTCTACACTCCTCTCAAAAGATACAGCAGAATATTGAGGATGGATTATTGAGAATATAAATATGCAAATCTCTGATCTCTTTATGCTATTCCTCTAACCTACCTAACTTTGCCATCGGACTCTTGTAGTAATTGCAGTGCAAATTTGTGGTTTCATCCTATGGGAGTTATCCTCCAATTTTTTTTGGTCGAGACGAAACAATTTTTACGGAATTTTCTGTTTCCAGCTTTATGGCTGAACGTTTTATTTTCACCTTACTGACAGCTGTCTGATTGAGTGTTGCCAGATCTGCTAATTTGGTGTACATTCGACACAGTAAACAAAACGTTTGAAGAACTATCGCGATGTCAAAGTCCTTTTTTGTCTGGCTTTGGCAACAAGTTGAGTTCCAGCGGACAATTTGTGCGTTTCCAAATATGGACAGTATAAAAATACATTTACCCTGAGTTTCTCTTTTATCAAAGCTAAAACTAATGATTTCAGAAAAGAAAAAAAAAGATACTAACTTAATGGGATCCGCGGGATTTTTTATTTTGTATGCCGGCGGGATTTTTCCGGTGACTTCTGAAAAAAACAAATTGCAATTTTGTTAAAATTTTTGGCTTTTAGCATTATTTATATAAATGAAATTAGGGTGCATCCCGACAAATGAGTTAATAAGATTTTATGGTACATCTTGAGTGTTAAACGGAATTTTATAGAAACCATTTTGTTTCGCAAACATAGAAAGCGGCGTTTATTTTAGTAACGGGAGCGCTATTTAAGCACGGATACTATTGTGAATTAAGTTGGTGGTTGCGCTGCTCGCTATTACAATTAACATTTATTTTTTACTTGGGCAACTGATACTGGCTACTGCCTTTGTACTGTTTATATTTTCGGAACAAAAATATGATTCGTGTTTGCGTTATAAACCACTAAACAATAGTTTTTAATAAATAAATTATTCTATAATTCACATAGAAAATGGGCGCCAATGTTATAAACGTCAATTTTTCAACTCGAAAAAAAACAAAGTACCAACAAAATGGAAAAAATGTCGCTAGTTTTATTCGACATATTTAATGGTTTTTGTATGGAGTTTCAACGCGAAAACGCGAACAGAGTAACCGGCCTTAAGATAGGCGATACTGAAATTTCTTTTTAAATATTTTTTGTCAGTTTTTTGTTCATCTTTATTGGGTTGTTTGGAGTATATGAATGCAAACAAAACAAAGTTTATTTAATCTTTTTCCATCGATGTTTCGATCGGTTCTTTTCCGACCTTTTCCACGAGAATTTTTTAAATTTGAAATATTTGTAGAGGAAAAATTCTATATTAAGATTTCATTAATGTGTATGATTTTGATTCTACTTACAATTGTTGTACATTGTTTTCATTTTATAAATTATTTACAACTGAATCACAAACAATAACTAATGTTAAAGCGAATTTGATTAATCTATAGATATAAGTTTATTTTAAGATTAGTTCCGTTAATTTAAAATTTCAAATTGTAATACGAATAAAATTTCGCATATTCACTTGTTGGGAATGCAATCTATATATTTTACTAGTATTTTCCTGAATTTTCTTTTATGTTCTTTTGTTTGGCTTTTCGAAAAATGTTTAGTTCTTACTCTCTTGCATAGAATAGCAACCCCTTTTGCTTTGGTATTTTGCATCCTCATTTCATCTATTGTCTATTGTCATCTTACTGGTTGTTGTTGTAGTAATGCGAAGCATCATATCTATGTGAGTGTGTATGTGTTTGGCAGCCACCAGATTGTAACAACTTAAATGGTCGTAGATCCCTTCTAGCAATTGTCTAGAGAATGTTGCTGTACGTTGCGAGAATATGGGTAGTGCTACCAAAGAATGTTCTCGTATTGCCACAACCCGTCATATATAAAGCGTCGCTGCTGCTAACGAGTCCAAATAAAACACAGAAGTGAGCGTTTTTCAAATGAGCAACTTTTTTTCAGTTTGAAGGGTAAATATAATTTTCAAACATAAATTTTCAAAACTTGACTTGAATAGCTTCATCTTGCATAACGATCTTCAAATTGTTTTAGCGAATTACTTCCAAATTTGCCTGACAAAATGTTGACGAAATCTTTGAAAGGGTGTTTGAGATGATATGAGAAAAACGTTGACAAAACACTACCTCTAAAATCAACGAAAAAACTCATGTGGTTTCAATACTTAATTTGTGGCACGAAGTTCGTGGGTCAATTGCAAGAAGTAAAAAATGAAAATTTTTAGACAAATAACCAAATAGTATATAAAAATAGGTAAGTGAAAATAAAAAATGAAATAAACTTAAGGAAGTCATAAATGTATATCTCTTTGCAGAGAAAACTAAAATTATGGATTTCTACGTCTTGAAAACATTAAAAAGCCGAACAAGAAAAAAGGTGGACAATTAACTGAACTGCTTCAAATAGTTATACATAATTGGCTACGACATCAATACGAAAACATTAAATCAAACACTTTAAGAAGTCACTTAAATTTAAATGCTTCTTTGCGAAAACTACAAATCTTTGGATGCTATCATTTACTTGCAAACAATAAGGAAGCTGACGCAATGAAAATTGAGTGGCTTAATCGACTAAGAAAAAGTTTCCAGAAACATTTAAATGCAACCAATTAAATTGTAAAAACAACATTTGTTGCCCAAATCAACACATTCTGGATGAAAATGTGCATCACATCGTCCAGTGTAATTCAATATGGAAAACAGTTGGCAAACCCTGAGAACAAGCAGACTTATATCTAATAGGCAGAAAAACAATTTTTTTTATTTTAATTTAAAAAATATTTTGGTTACATTATTGTCTGACTCCAGGCAATCTACTGGAAATTCTGTCAAAGAATATGCCTGGCCGTATAAACCACGCGACATGGAGTTGTGATGTAGTAGAGGTAGAAATAACCCTCATACAAACCAAATTCAACAAGTTGCCGAGCAGCCGGCAAACAATAACAAGTGAGGCAGCAAATCAATAACGCAATCTAATGACGGCGCAAAAGCACAGCGGCTTGAAAAAACAACACCATCTGATGATTGTTAATTCGGGACCTGTCGAGAAATTAAAAAATTAAAAACCTAACTGACGAGAACAGGTTCTGGTAATCTTTAGAGTATTTGGCAGATGTCAATATTGAATGTCGGCAGCAGCCAAGCACCAAGCTCGACAATGCGTCAATTAAAAATAACAACGCAACAACAAAAATACACAGAACACAAAATGGTGCCTCCAATTTTTCTTTCATCTACAATGTGAATTAAAAACATTAAGGTCTTGACACTCTCCGCATACAATTCCAGCGTTTTCAATTCAAAATTAAAAACATCAACAGAACCAAAAAGCAAAATTTACTTTGCAGACACAAATGTTTCTAACATCGAATAGATGGCAATTCTTAAGAGAGAAAAATATCCTTGCCTTATCTTTCAACACACGCGAAAGATGAACAAACTTCTCTAGTATAAGGAGGGACTTACATCTGACACTGAAGATTGAAGAAATAAAATCTGTAAATAAACAACTGCTCCGATACTGTGGCAAAGCAATAGTCCAAATTTACAACAAATTCCTTAAAAACAACATTGATACCAGGCCTTTTTTTTTTGTTCCTTGTATCTTTATTTCAGGATACATTGAGTGACATTTCCAAAATAAACAGTTTACAGAGCCAAATTATTCAATGGGAAAAGCCAAAAAGAAAAGGAACAGACGTACAATGTCGCAGATGTCAAAGATGGGGTCACACTTCAAAAAATTGTAACTCGGCTTACAGATGCATGTAAAATGCGGACGCATAACCATAACCCAGGTGAGTGTCTCAGAGAAGACGAGAGGCACATGAACGCCTTCTGCAAATAACTGCAAAGAGCCTGGACACCCCGCAAACTGGCGAGGTTGTCCAACATACAAAAAATATGCAGCGGCTAGAAAACAAAGGCTGGTCAAAGCGGCTGAAGAACGTACCTTAGCAAGAAACAATGTCCACAAAGCGATTGGCATGTCTAACGTTATCCCAGACCAAAGTTTTGCCAGTCTTTTTCATTCACGTCCGGTTCAACAAAATTCAACAACATCAAAACCTTCCATCATTGAACAATTTATGAAGTTGAGTTCAATTTTTCTGGAGTCTGAAGAGCTGTCAATTGAACAGGAGGTAAATATCTTTCCTGTCTGAATACCCGAAGATGCAAAAATCTGAAGCCAAAGCGCGAAAATTTTATTCGTATTCTGAACAAACACTTAAGAATAAATATGGACCATAGAGTCCATAAGATTTCTTCAACAGTTCAATATAAGATCACTGGTTGATCGCAGTGTACAAATCGAGCCTTAAAAATACTCATTATCACATAAATAGAATTATTGGGGTTCATTCAGGAATGTCTAACCTGAAAAGTAAAAAAAAGAGTGAAAATTGGATGGTTAAACTTTATTATATGACTATGCACCATTGGGTGTTGCTAGTTGTTTTTTTTAAAAACAACGACTTTTTTTATGCCAGACATTGACTAATAAGACTTCGTCATGAAGAAAAAAGTGTTTTTTTAAAAGCAACAGCAACACCCAATGGTGAGTAGTCATATATAAAGTTGTAACCATCCAATTTCACTCTTTTTTTACTTTTCAGGTGACATTCCTGAATGAACCCAATATCTATTTTATTGTGAAATAGAGTATTTTTAAGGTCGATTTGACGACTGCGATCAACCAGTGATCTTATATTGAACGTTAAGAAATTTATGGATCTATGGTCCATATTTATTCTTAATTTTGTTCAGAATACGAATAAATTCGGCTTTGGCTTCAGATTTTTGCATCTTCGGGTATTCAGACAGGAAGATATTTACCTCCTGTTCAATTGACACGCTCTTCAGACTGCCAAGAAAAAATTGAAAACTCAACTTCATAAATTGTTCAGTTGAATGGAAGGTTTGATGTTGTTGGAATTTTGTTGAACTGCGGACGTGAAGAAAAAGACTGGCAACTTTTGGTCTGGATAACGTTAGACATGCCAATCGCTTGTGGACATTGTTTCTTGCTAAGGTACGTTTCTTCAGCGCTTTGACCAGCTTTTTTCTAGCCGCAGCATATTTTTTTGGTATGTTGGAGCAACCTCGCCAGTTTTGCGGAGTCCAGGGCTCTTTGCAGTTATTGCAGAATGGGTTCATTGTTGTCGCTCTCGTCCTTCTCTGAACATCTCACGCTGGGTTATGAGTTTGGTCGGCTTCTTTACACATCTTAAGCCGAGTACAATTTTTTGAAGTGTGACACCCCATACTTTGAATTCTGCGAATTGTACGTCTGTTCCTTTTCTTTTTTGGCTTTCCCAATTTGAATGATTTGCTCTGTTAAACTGTTTATTTGGAAATGTCAGGCTCAGATGTTTTCCCTGGAAAATTAAAGATACAAGGAAAAGGCGGTAATCTAATGTTGTTTTTAATGGAATTTGGGGTTGTAAATTTGACTATGCTCTGCCACAGTATCGGGCAGTGTATGTTATTTCAGATTTTATTTCTTCAATCTCAGTGTCCAGATGTAAGCTCGCTCTTATACTAGAGAAGTTTGTTCAAATCTTTCGGTGTGAAAGAATAAGAAAAAAAAAAAAAATTGGGGATTATTTTTTCTCTCTTAGAATTGCCACTCCATGCGATGTATGAACATTTGTGTCTGCAAAGTAAATTGTTGCTTTGTTCTGTGATGTTTTTATTTTTGAATGAAACGCTGGAATTGTATTGGCGGAGAGTTGTCAACTAATGTTTTTAATATTCACATTGTAGATGAAGAATTGAGGACACCATTTTGGTTTTCTGTGTAATTTTTGTTGTTGGTGTTTTATTTTTTAATTGAGCGCTTGGCGAGGCTGCTGCTTGTGGCTGACATTCCAATATTGACATCTGGCCAAATATCTAAGGTTTTAAACAAATTCATACCAAACTGTTCTCGTCAGTAGGTTTATAATTTTTTTAATTTCTCCGACAGGTCGGCGAATTACAAATATCAAGATGGTGTTGTTTTTCAAGGCCGCTGCCTTTTGCGTCATTAGATTGTTATTTTATGATTTGCTGCTCATTGGTTATTGTTGCCGGCTGTGGCAACTTGTGAAATTTGGTTTGAATTGAGGTATTTCTACTCTACTACATCACACTCCATGTCGGCGTGTAATACGGGCCAGGCATATTCCTTTGCAGAATTTGCAGTAGAATTTGCCTGGGTCAACAATATTACCAATACTTTTTATAATTAAATAAAAAATTGTTTTTCTGCCTATTAAGATATAAAGGTCTGCTTGTCTCAGGGTTGCAACTGTTTTCCATATGAATTAAACTGACGATGTGATGCCACATTCAATTATCCAGACGTTGTTGATTCAAACAATTTGTTGTTTTAACAAATTTTAATTGTTGCACTTGTAATGTTTCTGGAAACTTTTTCTTGTCGATAGCCACTCAATTTCATTGGTCAGTTCTTATTGTTTTGCAAAGAATGTAGCATCCAAAGATTTTAGTTTTTGCACAGAAGATTTTAAATTTAGTGAACTCATTTAAAGTGTTGAACTTTAACTTTTTCGTGATTGACGTACAATTATTATAAACTATTTGAAGCAGTTCCAGTTTAATTGTCCAGCTTTTTTTCATTGTTCGCCCTTTTTAAATGTTTTTCAAGACGTAGAATCCAATAATTTTAGTTTTCTGGCAAAGAGATATACATTGTGACTTCCTTAAAGTATTTATATTTCATTTTTTATTTCACTTAGCCTATTTTTATATACTATTTGTTATATTCGTCTAAATTTCCATTTTTTTTATTTCTTGCATTGACCACGAACTTCGTTGCACAAATAAGTATTGAAAACCACATGTTTTTTCGTTGCAGTTTTAGGGTAGTGTTTTGTCAAGTTTTCTACAATCATCTTCACAACCTTTTTTCAAAGATTTCGTCAACAATTTTGCAATTGGAAGTAATTCGAACAATTGAAAGATGTTTGGCAGATAGCTATTGTGCAAGTGCAGTTGAAAATTTATGTGAAAAATTATATTGTAACCCTCAAACTGAAAAAGTTGTTTCCGCCATTGAAAACGCTCATTCTGTGTATTATTGGCTTCGTTAGCAGCATGCGAGCGCTTTTATATATGACGGTGTGGCAATACGAGAAAGCATTCTGGTAGCACTACTATATCTTGGCAACGCAGAACATTCTTTAGACATATGCTAGAAGGATCTAGACCATTTAAGTTGTTCATACTGGTGGCTGCCAAAACCATACCACTCACTATAGATATATGCTCGCATTAACTACAACAACAACAGTAATGACAATAGACATGGATGAAATGAGGATGCAAAATACGAAAGCAAAGGGGTTTTGCTATTCTAGTGAGAGATGTAAGAACTAACATGTTCGAAAAGCAAACAAAGAACATAAAAGACAATTCAGGAAAATACTAGAAATGAATAGATTGATTCCGAACAAGTGATAGGCGAAAATTTTATCGTTAGCAAATTTGAAATTTTAAAATTAACGGAAAACTAATTTAAATTAAACTTAATTATCTATAATTATGCAATTTCGTACATTATTAATTGTTTTTGTGATGTCAGTTTTTAATAATTTATAAATGAAACAAATGTACAACAATTGTAAGTAAGAACAAAATTACAATTAATGAAATCTAAATAGAATTTTCGCTCTAACAGATATTTCAAATAAAAACTTCTCTGGAAAAGGTCCCCGGAAAAAAAAAAAGACGCGAAAACATCGAGAAAAGATTAAATAAACTTGTTTGTTTGCATTCATATACTCCTAAACAACCCAGATAAAATGAACAAAAACTGACCAAAAATAATTTAAAAAGAATTTCATATCGCTATCTTAAGGCCGGTAGTCTGTTTCGGTTTTTCGCATTTTTTGAAACTCCATGCAAAACTCATTAAATGTCGAAAAACTAGCGCAATTTTTCAATTGTGGTACTTTGTTTTTTTTCGATTAAAAAGCTGACGTTTTTATACATGAGCGCATTGTTCTATGTGAATTGAAGGAATAATTTGATTTATTAAAACTATTTGTTGTGGGTTTATACAGCAAAACACGAAATCAATTTTTTGTTCGAAATATACAACAGTATCAAGGAGTAGCAGATCAGTGCCGCAAGGAAAAATAAAATGTTAATTTTTGTAATAGCGAGGCAGTCAACCACCAACTATAATTCACAAATAGTAATCCTTCTTAAATAGCGCTCCCGTTACCTAAGATAACGCCGCTTCTATGTGCGGAAACAATGGTTTCCTAATAAAATTCGCGTTTAACACTAGATGTACCATAAATCTTAGTTAACTTCATTGTCGGGATGACCCTAATTTATTAATAAAATAATGCTAAAAAGCGCAAATGTTTAACAAATTGCAATTGTTTTTTCGAGATCCGAAAAATCCCGGGATACAAAAATAAAAAATCCGGGATCCCAATGATTTGTATCTTTTTTGTTCTTTCTGAAATCATTTTTTAGTTGATAAAAGAAGAAACTCAGGGTAAATGTGTAGCTTCCATATTGAATAACGCACAAATTGTCGCTTGAACTCAACTGTGTTTGCTAAAGGCCAGTACAATAAAAAGACTTGCTTATTCCGCATATTTCTTCAAAACGTTTTTGTTTACTGTGTCGAATGTACACAAATTCTAGGATCTGGCAACACTCATCAGACAGCTGTCAGAAGTGAAATAAACGTCAGCCATAAAGCTGGGAAACAGAAAATTCCGTAGAAAATTGTTGTCGTCTCGACCAAAAAAATTGGAGGATACTCCATAGGATGAAACCCTACAATCTGCACTAGCAATACTACAAGAGTCCTTGGCAAAGTTAGGTAGGTAGAGGAATAACACAAAGAGTCAGAGATTTGCATTTTTGATATTCTCAAATTCCATCCATCAATATTGCGTGGTTATCTTTTGAGAGAGTGTAAATGCCAATTTTATATGTTTATGTGAATTAGTGATATTTTGAGCTTACCATAGAAGGATTTTGCATCATTCTGATGGATCATTAGAATCATTTGAATTAACACTAATTAATTCAACAAGCTAAAGTATTGGAACTGCATGCCATATTGGTAATATTGTCTTTTCAGATTCCAATAAACTACTAACAAAGATCTACCTGGAAAAAGGACTGAATATCTCTAACTTATTCCTGCCGGGAACATATTAGGTTAGAGGCATTTGATTTGCCCTGGGGCCATTGCCCATGCAAATTTCATATGAAGAGAATATAATGTAATAGCGTGTCTAAGTTACTCAACAACAATGGAATTAAACGGATACAATGGTTTCGGAAGACCATTGCAAGTCTGCTGCTGAGCATGTAAGTTGGCTTCAAATCAAGTCACATATATAAAATAGTGGCTTCCATTCACTCTCTTAATTGTCTTGTTTTTTATTTCCAGGATCTTCTCAAGCAGCGAAAAGGTATCTCCATAAGGAATCGCATAATAACTTGGGATTCCATAGATATAAATCATGCACCGTAAAGATCATCAGCAACAGGCATCAAGAAGTTCATGTATCATGTGAGTGGTAAATAGTTTATAACAATAACTGTAACTAATATTTCTTATTTTGTAGACCTCTTTGCTGCCCCCAGACTATATGCGTGATCCAAATAATTTCATTATGGACTTAATGAATTTTCCTAAGGGTGTGGTATCTACAGGTCCACATCCCGGTGATACTTTAACAGCTGCAGATTTGAATTTCGGTGGAGCTCATTTGTTTGCTGTCACATCGGATGAAGAACATCATCATCATCACCACCACCATCATTCCAATGAACCCCGCAAATCACCCACATATCTGCCTTTAAATAGTGACTTCCTAATGCCTGTTAATAATAAAGCATATAATGACTCGTCCACCGATGTGGGGAGTGTTGAAGAGAATGGAGTGGAAAGCGGTAGCAGGAGTTGTTGATGATGAAAACTGTGTAGCTTTGGATGTAAGTTTTCAACAAAAATATGATTGGGTTTAGTAAACCCGTCTTGAGTAAGGTGCCTGATTTCTTATCGATGTTTGAAATTAGCTAATCGGTTTTTTATGAAACAAGTTGCGCGTACAAAATAAACTATTTTCATGTGAAATGCAGCCATGCTAAAGCTGTGAGTCTATCGCCATAATGAATAGAGTTATTTAACATTTTAAAAGAAAACGTCACAAGTACCTGTTCAGATACTTAGGAATGTGAATCCACAAACAACAACTAAGGGTTATACTGAATAATCGGCATGTATTGGTGATTCCCCACCAATTAAAACCAGAAGAAAACTATTTAAAACCCATCTTCTTTTGTTAGTATCCATCGTCAAACTTATCAAATCATTCTCTATTCATTTTTTTAGGATGGTTTCCATGATGATGTGACTCGCGATATTTCCGCGCTTCGAATTCTCGTAAGTTCCTGCCTCCATAAGGAAACGTATTTCCGCAAAATTGAACATAACCAAACAGGTTCGGTGAACTACAGCTAACATGTACCTTTAGAAGAATCATAAACTACCAAAATGTTGAACAATTGGTAGTGGGAGCGGACATGCAACATTCACCGCTTGCGAACTTGTGGCCATGTAACCTTGTTTCGCGATTGGATTTTATCTCGCTCATCTCAAACAGCAGCATCAATGAACCTTCAACTCCCGCATACAATTTTGGCAGCAATGAAAACAATCTATTAGATGCTTTTCGCGGGCCTGAGAGAATCTCGCGAGGAATGCTTCTGAATCATATTGTTCGATAGATAAAAAGGTATGTGTTAGTCAACAATATATAGACTGACAGTACTAAGCTGTTAATTTCCAAACTTTTTTAAGGACTGCTAGACACTGATCAATCTTTACCAAAGATGTACATTTTCCTCTTTGAAGAAATTTTCCTCAAGTGGATGATGGTTGATAATCCCGATAGACAAGTGGATCTGAATTTGCAAAAATCATGTGAATCAGTGTCGAATATGAACAGTTGTCTTTAGTGGACACTTTGTGAGTAATGTTTTGGTGTCATCAACTCGTCACCGCTGCACAACCACACGCAAGCAATTCATCATCAACACAACACAGCCTAAATCAAAGTCTTGTGCCTGAAGAGTTTAGTTGATACCGGGAACGATAATGCTTGGAAGCATCAGGGATAAGGTCGTTTATATAGAGGATTTGTGCTGATAGACCATGGATCTGATGACACTCCAAATGGTATCGAATTAGACTATCTGGTACAGTGACACCCTATATCAATATTGGATATTTGAGGACAACGGATTCCATAGGCTTTTAGGTATCTACCTTCCTGTTTTTATATGGAATCGATTTGAAAGCCAAGCCCATAATGTGATGTAACTTTTTTCGGGTCAATATGCTTTCGCGCTTTCTGAATACAGAACGCCTCTGTCCCTTCCTGATATAATCACATTAAGGCTGTGGAGGAAATGATGCCTAAAGATTTGGTGGAATAACCACACCTCAGGCTTTATTGCATCATGCCAGCCGATTTGAGATTAGCAATTTATCAACCAAGGTGAAGTAATACAATTACTAGCCTATGAACAACCAACAAACACGCCACAACCTGCCAAAACAAACATAGTACCAAATACAACAGTCAACGCAACAACCTCCCCTCTCTCTCTCGGCTTAATATATAATCTACGAACATGTCTTAACTCTCACAACATAAAATTATTAGTAATCATAAGCCTAGACATTCTCCCTCATTCCCATACAGATCAAGCCTATGTTAACCAATGACTGAAATTGAAAATGAATGAATGATGAATGATGATAATGATGCATTGAAGAAACAAGAACGCGCGAACCCATACATGATGAAGGAGAATATTATGATGATCTTGATGATCATCAAAGCGATGAAGATACAGAAGAATATTCTACTAGAAAACAACGATTAGAAAGGGCCGTATACGATCCAGAATGGAAAGAGGATGATGGTGATGGTGAGACCTCGCTTGATGGTAACGGAAAACGTAAACGTTATTTGTGCAATAAATGTCAACGAGTATTCAATTCATGCAATGCTTTGAAATATCACATGAGAACACATCTCGGTCTGAGACCACATCAATGTGAAATATGTGATAAATCATTTTTTGCCGTAGGTGCCCTTAAGGCTCATATGCGAACACACACGGGTGATAAACCATTTGAATGTGAGATTTGTAAGAGGAAATTTCGTCAATGGGGAGATCTCAAATACCACACTGTTTCCATACATAGTTCCGAAAAGAATCACCAATGTGAATTTTGTGGCAAATCTTTTTCGCGTAAATATTCTCTGGTTGTCCATTTGAGAATTCATACACGAGAACTCAATTACAAATGTGAATTTTGTACGAAGACATTTCGGGCATCTACATATTTACAGAATCATCGAAAAATACATACAGGTAGGTGGTGCTGATGTAGTAACAATGTATTTTTGTCGAAAATCCGGATTTAAAAATGGGATTATACTAAGGATTATTTTAGTGTTTTATAGCATAAAAATTATCGAAATATTTTCCTATAAAGGTTGTTGGGTGTTGGTAGCACGGTTGCCACTCGGTATCTATTTGTTACTGGTTCAAAATTTTATTTTTCAACGAACACTTTTGCTCAAATTTTAACTTCTAATGAAATTTTGTCAAATTTTATTTCTATTAAAGATTTTGTCCAAAAATTTTTATTTCATAAGGATTTTGCAAAAGAACATTTTTCTTCTTTACAATATGAAAATTTTGTCCAAAATCTTTATTTCTATGGAAAAATTTTTGGTTAAAATTTTTACTTTCTAATAGGAAAAAATTTTGTTTTCAAAATTTTATTTTCTTATAGAAAATTTGTCAAATAAATTTATTTTCTATTAGAAATTTTTGTCATAAATTTTATTTTCTATAGGAAATTTTGCCAAAATTTTATTCTTATAGAAAAATTTTCCCAAAATTTTATTTCTATAAGACAAACTTTTGTTCAAATTTTTTTCTATACCAGAAATTTTTTATTAAACAATTTTTATTACTATAGGAAAATTTTTTGTCAAATTTTTATTTCTTATTAAGAAAATTTTGTCAAAATTTTATTTCTACTTAGAAAAATTTTGTCAACAATTCTTTATTTCTAATAAGAAGAAATTTTTTGTCAAAAATTTTTATTCCTCCTATAGAAGAATTTTTGTCAAAATTTATATTTGTATAGCAAATTTGTCAACATTTTCATTTTCAAAATAAAAATAAGAAGATTTTGTAACGTTTTTATTTCTAAAATTAAAGAAATTTGTCAAAATTTTTATTTCTATAAGGAAAAATTTTGTCAGAAAATGTCCTAAATTTCTATAATGAAAAATTTATCGTCAAAATTTTATTTCTAAAAGGAGTGATTTTGTTCAAAATTTTTATTTTCTTTAATAGAAAATGTTGTCAAAATTTTATTCTATAAAGAAAAATTTTTGTCAAACTCTTTTATTTCTAATAGAAAATTTTTTTTTTCAAAAATCTTATTTTCTTAGAGAAAAATTGTATAGAAAATAAAATTTTGGTCAAAAATTTAATTTCTTAATAGAAATTTTTGTCAAAAATTATTTCTTATGGCAAATTTTGTTAAATTTTATTTCTTATAGAAAAATTTTTTGGTCAAAAAATTTGGTTAAAAAAGCTTAACTCTTTGTCAGTTTTAAGTCAAAATGTAATGCGTTTTAAGCTTGGAAAATAAAAAAACCGGACAACAATAAAAATTTGACAAAACATTACTTTTCCTTCTGTTTGGTGCCTACTCTTGTAGTTTTAGGTCAATGTATGGTTTTAAAGCTGAAAATAAAAAAAACCGACCCAAAAAATTTTATTTCTTCATAATTAGAAAATTTTGATCAAAATTTTCATTTTCTATGAATTTTGTCACACAATCTGTTCATTTCTAAAAGAAAATTTTGTCAAAATTTTATTTCTATAGAAAATTTTGTAAAATTTTATTTCTATAGAAAATTTTGTCAAAATTTTTATTTTCTATAGAAAATTGTAAATGTTTTTTATCAGTAAATTTTTGTCAATTTATTCTTAGAAAAAAATTTGTCAAAATTTTTATTTCTATTAGAAAATTTGTCAAAATTTATTTTCTATAGAAAATTTTGTCAAATTTTATTTCTAATAGAAAATTTTATTTTATAGAAATTTTGTCAAATTTTATTTCTATAGAAATATTTGTCAAAATTTTTTATTTCTATAGAAAATTTTTGTCAAAATTTTATTTCTATTTTTGAAAATTTTGTCAAAATTTTATTTCTATGGAATTTTGTTAAAATTTATTTTCTATAGAAATTTGTAATTATCTATAGAAAATTTTGTCAAAATTTTATTTCTATAAGAAAATTTTTGTCCAAATTTTAATTCTATAAAGAAAATTTTTTCAAAAAGTTATTTCTATAGAAAATTTTGTCAATTTATTTTTATAGAAATTTTGTAAAAAATTTTATTTCTATAGAAAATTTTGTTTCAAAATCTTTATTTCTATAGAAAATTTTATTTCTATAGGAAAATTTTTTTGTCAAAATTTTTTTTCTATAGAAAATTTTGTCAAAATTTTATTTTTCTATTAAAAAATTTGAAAATTTTATTTCTATAGAAAATTTGTTTTTATTTCTATAGAAAATTTTGTCAAAATTTTATTTCTATAGAAAATTTTGTCAAAATTTTATTTCTATAGAAAATTTTGTTAAACTTTTATTTCTATAGAAAATTTTGTCAAAATTTTATTTCTATAGAAAATATTATCAAAATTTTTTCTAATAGAAAATTTTAATCAAAAATTTTATTTCTAAGCAAGAATTATCAAAATTTTTAATTTTTCATACCATTATCGATTTGTAAAATATTTCCCGTTTTTCAGCGAGAAAAAACCTTACGAAACTGTGAGTATGTGGGAAAAAATTTCCTGTGTTTCTTGGCGATCTGAGGCGGACATCAACGTTTCATGAACACGTGCCCACCTAAAAAACAAAAAAGTGGAAACTGTAAAAGAAAAAGTCTCCCCGGCGTTTCGGTTTAAATCATTGGTTGGGTGTTGTCTCCTCCCATTTACATAGTGCTTTTTTAGACGTGTGTGTGTATGTAACGTTTTTTAATGCTATTACAAGAGTTTTTTAATTAATTTAATTTATACATCTCTACATAATGAAGTAGAACTACATCTTATATAGATCTTTTAAGTAGTTATTTAGCCCTCTGATTTAAGGGCCCAATAATCGTATATTTTTATTTGGTGGTCAAAAAAGCTTCAAACAATAATGATATAAAATTTTATTTTATACAAAAAAGAATCATTGCACAATATACGATTTTTCTCAATATAAAAAAATACATCAAAAAATAATGCGTTTGTATAACAGGCAAATAATAAGTTTCGTGTAATGTGCTAATTTGCGTTGTGTATATACAGGGTTGGGCTGATATTGCGACCAACTTCCAAGTAAGCTATCATTTCTAATAAAATATTCATCTGGGCAGGCTGACAAAATTTATTTCCCAGTGACATTTAAATTTATTTGATTACAAGCTTATAATGCATTTCTGATTTGTTGCATTCAACAAATGCATGTTATTCTTAATTAATCAATTTAAAAGCGTATGTAATGTGATTGCGGCTTATATTTGGGAGAAGAACTACAAATGTGTAAAGTGGAATCATGGGAGGTATGCTTAGTAGAGAAACGTAGTCATGCAAGATTCTTCTGTTAGGATTGGATCATTAGAAAGCGGCAGGACAGCACACGCGTTGCCACTCGGAGCCAATAATTCTACCAAAATTAAGAGAACATTTTATCAGAATCTAAACCATAAACAAACCAAAAATCCTTGTTTTTGAAAATTGTATTTCTTATAACGAGCTTTTGTCAAAATTTTATTTCTATAGAAAATGTTGTCAAAATATTTATTTCTATAGAAACTTTTGTCAAAATCTTTATTTCTTAAAAAATAGAACATTTTGTCAAAAATATTATTTCTAATTAGAAAATTTTTGTCAAAATTTTAATTTCTATGGAAAATTTTCAAAATTTTATATCTATAGAAAATTTTGTAAAATTGTCATTCTATAGAAATTTTATTAAATTATTTATTTCTATAGAAAATTTTGTCAAAAATTTTATTTTTCTATTAGAAATTTTTTGTCACAATTTTATTTCTATAGAAATTTTGTCAAAGTTTTGTCAAATTTTAAAAAATACCACAAAAAATTTATTTCAAAGTTTATTTCTTTACAGTTTTCAAATTTTATTTCTATAAGAAAATTTTGTCAAAATTTATTTCTATAGAAAATTTTGCAAAATTTTGTATTTTGTTTTAATTGTTGAAAAATTTTTAATTTTCTATAAGAAAATATTTTAGTCAAAATTTTATTTCTATGAAAAATTTTTGTAAATTTTATTTCTATAAAAATTTTGTCAAATTTATTTCTATTAATTTGAAAAATTTGTCAAAATTGTATTTCTATTAGAAAATTTTGGTTAAAATTTTATTTCTAAGTAAAAATTTGTCAAAATTTGTATTTCTATAGAAAATTTGTTAAAATTTTATTTCTATAGAAAATTTAGTAAAATGTATTCTATAAGATTTGTCAATTTTTAATTTAGAATCAATTGTATTCTACTAGAAAATTTTGTAAAATTTCAATTTATTTCTGAGAAAATTGTTGCTCTACTTAAACTATTTTTGAATGATAGAGGGCTTTCTTTTCTTTTTGATAGAGGGCTTCTTTTCTTTTTTCCTTAAAGCATACGCCTTACTTTGAGATGATAACCCCAACGCTCTCCCGACAAAATACCTATTTATTGTTCAATTGATGAAAATAGGAAAATATATGTTTATTTTTAATTAATTATTTTTAGTTTTTATTATTTTACTAAAAAACTATATTTACACACTGTATTCAACAAACAATTATTTCAATTGTGGCGTTTCATTTTACACTCCATTTTCCATTTGGCTATGGCCATAGTGAATTGCATTATAAATTTTCTTCTTTAATCGTTTTGCAATTTTGCATTGTCTGAATAGGCCTTTAACCAAAAATTTTGATTAGTCGACAATTTCTTGTATTACAAAAATGTTCATTTATAACCGTTGGTCGTTTCAATATCGCTTAATAAAATTCCATTTCGTTGTGATTTTGATTATTGGTATTCTTTCACAATTGAGTATGGTGAACAGTGGCACTACAACACCCCAGCTATCGGAGTTTTTATTTGTGCAACCTAACGAAATTGATGATATTTATTGGCTACCAACAAATTTCTATTCGAAAATAAATCATCAATACTTGATTCATTATCGAAGGCAGCAATTTGATTTTATAAAATATTTTGCATTTGAAAAAGCCAAATATTTTTGATAAT
>PGFW01055890.1:0-10011 GCA_003123925.1 Haematobia irritans | reverse complement strand
TCATATTTAGAGAAACACCACGTTGTAGCATGCTATTTAATCGAAGATTGAAAGTAACGCTTGGCCATCACTATTTCGAACGAATATTTCCATAATTTTAACAATCGTCACATACATGTGTGATTACCAAATCGTATTGCTTACGGAAGGTCATATTAAATAAAATACTGTCAAACCAGGATACTATTAAATGACTGAAACCCATGCGATGTAATTTGTACAGTAGAAGTAAGTGATTTACTTTGTCAAACGCTTTACTAAAATCAGTATAAACGACATCAGTCTGTAAACGATGTCTAAAGACTTCATTGCTTATAGTAGTCAGTTCCAAGACATGTGTTATGGTTGAACAAGATTTACGGAAGCCATGTTGTTTGGGTGATAGTAAAGAGGAGACTTGATGAACCAAAATATCAGATATAATATTCTCCATTAGTTTTGGAATAGCACTCAGTTTAGCAATGCCTCTGTAGTTAGTAATATCAGACTTGTTTCCACTTTTAAATAGTGGAATGATAAATGAATCCTTCCACAGAGTGGGAAAGAGACCAGTACGCAAAGATTCGTTAAATAGAATAGAAAGAGCAGTCGATAGAGAATGAGCACAATTCTTTAGTATGTGACTGGGGATTCCATCAGGCCTCGGACGAAAAGAACATGTTATATTTTCCATATAACTCAGCACAATATTAGGAGATATAAAAGGAGTGGAGAGTATAGAATGTTCCATTATCTTATATGGATACACATCAGATTGCTCGAACTTCTAATGGAGCATGTCGTTGCAAAGAACTTGGAAAACATATTACATATAGATACATTATCATCCGCCTCAACAGTACCATAGTGAAGATTTCTTGGATAAACATTCGATTGACGTTTGGAATTAACAAATTTGTAAAATGATTTTGGATTAAGTTTCAATTAATTTTTGATGGATAATTGTTGTATGATTGTCTTTTCCACAAGCTGTATTCCGAACGAGCGATTGAGTAATTTGCGCCAGCTTTGTTGTACTTTTTGTAAAGTTTATGTTTCCTATTCTTTAAGTTACTTAATTTATTATTATTCCAGGGCGGACCAGTGTAATTAGTAATGCGAATTAATGGGTCAATGAATGAATTCAAAGTTGCGTAAAATATATTTATTGATTCCTCAAAATTGTTCGCAGGAAGAATATCAACCAATTTACATTTAATAGTAAGGAGTTCAGTTTTACAAAAACAGAATTTCTTTTCAGTTTTCGTGTCAGTTTTGTTTCGCACAGATCTTGAATAGGACATATTTATATTTATACATATCGTGGGATGATAAGGGTCTTCTGGATTTACAATAGCGTTGATGCGTGAAAGGAATACATCTTCTAGTTCATTCTCACTTATATTCCCGTATATTCACCTTGTATGCGTTCCAATTCTCCAGAGCTCTGGCGGACACTGTCCTATTACGGAGCTTCCCTGCGGATTTCTTCTTATTGGCTTAACTTCCGTTGACCACCATGGCAGTCGAGTAGACATTCTTGGCTTTCCTCTTGGGCATGCAACTTTCAGTGAGATATTGAAGGCCGTTCCAACGCGTGCATCGATATCCTGCACAATGCTCAATTTTTCTCTGGTATCTCCGTATAATCATATTTGAATTGGGACAAACATGTTACATGGTCATCATCAAAAAATAACAATTTGCTCTTGAAGCATGTTTTAGGTGATCATATTCCTTCCCTGCGTGTAATTTATATGTTTGGAACTCAAATGTTTAGTACATTATTTTCAAGTGCAAGGATATATAATGTTAATAAATTAGCATAACATGTTAACGACATATATGTTAGAACATATTATGTTTGGGACATAATATTTTTGTTAATATAATATGTGTGAATGCAAACATATATTAATTTAGAAATTGCCTATAAAAATATATGTGTTCAGAAAGATAGGCCGAGAGAGTATGCTGCAAGCACAAAATGGAATTAACCAATTGGCGTCTTAAAAATATATACACATAAAGAAAAATCATTAAAAGGTTATACTTACACACTAATATTGATTAAAAATGTGAATAAATTCAATTCTTATTTTAGTACATTCACATCTTGTGATTCGACCATTGAGAAAAAGTATTTCTTCATACGGTTATAATTGGAGTGGCATGTATTCCCACTAGCTTCTGGCTACCATTGTGTGTGCATCGTTTGGGAGTAAAATTCTTTCTGGGTAAGTGAAATAAAATAAAATATTTATTGATAAACAGTATTTCCATACAGAAAAAATATAACCCTTCATTTCGGATTGCGGATTTTTTCTCTTCATATTTTTAAGAAAAAACTCTCCTACTTTAAATGCATACTGAGCGTACTTTCTACACCGAAAAAACAGTGAACCCACCAGGAAGAAAAATTTTGGATAAATTAAAAAAAAATTGGATTATTTTTAGAAAATTTTAGAAAAAATAAGTAAATATTTTTCGATAAATTCAAAAAATGTATTAGGCATTAATTAATTTTCTTACTTGTTAGAGACAATTTTGTAGTTTGCAGGAAAAAGTTGGAGTTCAAAATTGCAAGAATGTCTTTAATGTCATACGAAGCTCAAGATGTGCACATTTGAAGTAAAATGTAAATATGTAAGGAAATATTGAACTATTTTGTGAGTTTAGTAAAACTGTATGCTTCATTTGGATTTTCTTTTGTAAAAATATAGGCCCAAATGTAATTGGCTAAAAATTTTGTGAATAATTTGCAATTTGGAAATGTGAATAATGTTACATTAAAAGTACGGCAAGAAGAGGTTCTCCACCCTGACCAAATACGGCAAAATAAAATGAGGAACCCTAATTTCCCAGCAAATTGCAAATAAATTGGTGGAGCAGTTTCCGAACTTATCCGGAATATGTAAATAAACAAAATTTGTAATATATGAACACGGTTATAATGAACTCACTAGCATATCTTGTTAGCTGCTGTAAATCTTCAACTCATATAAAAAACTTTATAGAAGATATTGTCTTAATGTCATTTTTGTAAAACAAAATGTCCTACAAAAGTATGTGTAAAGCCATCATTCTAAATCCGTTTTATAGAAACCGATCGGATTTATACAATAGATAAATAAATAATGCTGGTTTCAATACACCAATATCGATCTTCTGACAGATCCAAATAATTTAACTGCCGTATTCATAAAAAATAATCGACGTTTATAAACGACTGATGGACTATTTTGTAAAAATGGCATTCATAAACGAGTAATAGCTTACCAATCCTTTAAAAAGTCCTTGGTAAGTTGCAAAAATTTATTGTGAGGTTTGTCCTTCTTTAACTCTTTGATAAAATTTGACTAAATTAGCGTTAGTGGACGCAGGAAACTGTCTGGAAGAATATGTTGTTGCATGTACTGCTTCATTAAGCAAAAATAACATTCTTCTAACCGATGTATCGAATCATGATATCTGCAGGCTTAACATTAACTGTAGCATCTTTACTAACTTCCAATAAAATAACCTTCATGGAAATGACACAATGTTTTCATTTGGAAAATTTGCGAGGCCTTGCCTGGATTTTATGAGATACAAACAATTATGGAAAAAACATTTCATGCAAATAGGATCGGCTGGTGGAAATATATTGACAAATAAAGAACGGGAAAATTATATGTGTAATAATAATTTAGTTTTTATAAACATATTTTTTATTTTCTTTTCCTCAAGGAGTCTTCCAATTTTCCACTAGCTCTGCAAGTTTCTTCTTCCTGATTTCAAAAGCAATCCTGAATGTGATGATCCGTAATTCTTCCTTGAACAACATTATAGATACGAATTTTTCATTTATATTCAAATTTTCTTGTTGGGTTGTAGCCTTGGTAGAAGCTTCTGATGATTCCAATTGGATTTGTTACAATTTTCCTTTTTATCGCTTTAAAACCTGTCTATTTCCTTATTTTTGGTTTGTTATCTTTCTGATAGGTTAGGTTAAAGTGCCAGCCCGATTAAGTTTCAGGCTCACTTAGACTATTCAGTCCATTGTGATACCACATTAACTAAAAGTACCTATTACATATGATCTTCTAGTTTTACCTTCTCGATTATTTTCTTCTGTTGAACCAACCAGATTGTTCCAAAAACATTAGCAGACTGCTTAAGTTAACGTTTTCTAGGTTTTCTAAGTTATATGCCCTTACGCCTTACACAAAATGCAGGACACTCACACAAGAGGTGTTTAATTGATTCCTTTTCCTCCGCCTAGTCATTATTAGAGGTGTGCGCGTGAGTGAAATTACACTCACACTCACGCACATTCACAAAGTCAAATATTTATTCATGCACGCTCACGGACGATAATTGTCGCAGCCAGTCACACTCAAGCACATTCACGAAATGAAAAGCAGTAATCACGCAGGCTCACCCATGAACTACTTTTACAGACTCAAGCTCACGCACGAGTCCCGACAATTCCCGTGACTCACGACAAATTCACGAGACTCACGGCATTTTCTAACCGAGAATGAGCAAAGGTAACAAAATTCATAAATAAAATATAGTTCGACAGCTTAATCAATTTCAGTTAACATACGAGTAATAATTAAATCTTGATTGTTTTCGTGAGCGTGATTTTGCAGAAATTTTATTCACGCACATTTACGAACCGATTTTATTACTAACGCCCGCTCACGCACGACATATTTGTTTTAGTCCATTCACGCATATTCACGAGAGTTGATTCTGATTTTATTCACGGCTAACGTGATTCACGCGTTTCACGACAATTTCGTGTCACGCGCACACCCTTAGTCATTATACTTCGCTCCAATAGTTTTTGCAAAATCGCCTATCAGGCAGCGACCCGTTATAGTGATATCTGACGTCTTGAGAACACTAGCAAATCTAGTGTGCGGTTTAAGTTTAAATGGGGCCTTATTTGCTTGGTCTCGTTACAACCCTTACAATCCTCCCATCGGATATTCGCCATCATAAAAAGCTTCTCAACGAAAGTATGAGCTTTGGGCATGTATGCCCAGAGGCATTACGCAAATCATATTCTAGTCTCCCACTGAATATGTAAGGTAAGTTCCTAGCTTGCTAAGTCATCGTTTGCAGTTCCCTGGTATGTTCGTATGGCCTAGGCACCCATATTAAGGTGCATATATTAGTAGCTGCTCAAGCCATCTGTTGAGCAGATTTGCGGCAGTCGAAGTCCGTTTCTAGATTAAGGAGCACAGAAGTCCAAGGTTTTATTGCATTTATTTTATTGACTGTCTGAGTAAGCGGTTACGCGTTGGGAATTTTAAAAAGTGCACGAAAAATTCGTGAAAAGGTTGCACAAATTATTTTTATTTTATCACAAAAAAAAATAAAAAACAAGTATATAAAAAATATAAAAAACAAGTATAAAGTAAGTTCGGCCAGGGCCGCAATCTTATGTACCGCTCCACCATGGATTGCGTAGAAACTTCGTACGAAGCTGTTCATCCAAAAATTTCTAACTCACTGAGTTGTTACAATATCAATACTACTCTAACCACGTACCAAATTTTCAACCAGATCGGATGAAATTTGCTTTCGCAAAAGGCACCGGAGGTCAAATCTAGGGATCGGTTTATATGGGAAGCTATATATTATTATGGACTGTAGGACCAATTCCCTGCAATGGATTGTGTGATACCTATAGCATTAACATTCACGTAACCGAAATTTCAACCGAAATGGCGAAAGAATTTTGCTCTTCCAAAAGGTCTCCGAGTCAAATCTGGGGATTCCGGTTTTATATATGGGGGCTATATATAAATTATGGACCGATAATCGACACCATTTTTGCAATCGGGTGTTTGAGGGCCATATATTAACATCACGATACCACATTCAGACTGAATCAGAATAAATTTTGGTCTTCCATAGAGGCTGCCGGAGGTCAAATCTGGGGATCGGTTTATATGGGGCTATATATAATTATGGAACGCGATCATGGACCCAAATTTTTTGGCAATTGGTTGTTAGAGACCATATAGCTATACACCATGTACCAATTTCAGCACGGATGCGGAATGAAATTTGGCTTCTCTTGAGGCCTAGGCTCCGAATGGAGCCAATTTTTTTGCTTACTCCTAAGAGGCTCCGCTAGTCAAATCGGGAATCGTTTATATGGGGCTATATATATATTAAGGACGATATGGACCAATTTTTTTGGGCAATGGTTGTTAAGAGACCATATACTAACAATCATGTATCCAAATTTCAGCACGGAATCGGAAAGGACGGCGATGTGAACCAATTTTTGCATGGTTGTTAGAGACCTATATACTAACACCATGTTACCAAATTTCAGATCCGGATCGGATGAAATTTCTGCTTCTCTTAGAGGCCTCCGCAATGGACGCAATTTTTGCATGGTTGTTAGAAACCATATACTAACACCATGTACCAAATTTCAGCCGGATGCGGATAAAATTTTTTTTTTTTTGCTTCTCTTAGAGGCTCCGCTAGTCAAATCAGGGAATGTTTATATGGGGGATATATCAGTAATTATGGACCGAATAATGGACAATTTTTTGCCATGGTTGTTAGAGACCCGAAAAAATATACTAACACCATGTACAAATTTTCAGGCCAGGATCGGGAATGGGACCGATGTGAACCAATTTTTGGCAATGGTTGTCTAGAGAACTATATAACTAACACCATGTACGCAAATTTAGCAGATGCGGATGAAATTTGGCTTCTCTTAGAGGCCTCGCAGCCAAATCTTGGGGTCCGTTTATATGGGCCTATAACGTAAAAGTGACCGATATAGCCGCATTTGCAATAAACCATCCGACCTACATCAATAACAACTAATTTGTGTGTGGCCAAGTTTCAAGGTCGATAAGCTTGTTTCGTTCGGGTTAGGCGTGATTTCAAAGACGGACGGGCGGACATGCTCAGGATCGACTCAGAATTTCACCACGACCCCAGAATATATATACTTTATGGGGTCTATAGAGCAATATTTCGAATGTGTTTATCAAAACGGAATGAACAAAAGTTAACTATACCCGCCCAATCCTATGGTGGGGGGTATAATAAATACTGGCTTATGAGGTCAAGTTAAAATATATTTTACACTGGAGATCAAATCCTATTTAAAATTATTTTTTATGCGTTTATAAAATAATCAGGTCTCTCAGTTATATCTATAAATTTATTTACGATATCACAATAATTTATATCATCATTGTTTGTTAAGCAATGCGGATATATGTTAAGAATCATCTTTTATTCAATTTTTTGGCATTTATGTCAATTCATGATAAAATTTGTCCACAATTTTCGGGTAATATTTTAGAAATATTAGCTCTAACTGTAATAATATCAGTTTTCAGAGAATGTTTTCTGGAAAATAATTCTGTGATTTGGTTTTTGTGGCCTATCTAATATTTTCGTAATTTCAATAATACAAAGAATTTTATATCTCGATATCTGCGTAAATCACTAATTGCGAATAAAACTCTTTAAAAAATGTATGTGTATTTGTAATAGAATAATTCTTGTTAAATATTTTAAATAAACAATTCGATTCGGTTTGTGGAAATGTTTTTGTTAAATGTATTTATACTTTTGATAATATAAACTAAAAATTTATGATACATCTCATTGGTATTTGAAAGTCCATTTTGGATTCTTTATACTTTTTCTAATTTCTTAGGGCAATTTTCTTCCAACTTATCTCTAATGAAGTAATACTTCAAAACTGTCTACTGTTCCAGCATTCAGTTTTAGAATATTAAGTCGATTGGAATAAGATCCTCAAAGTGAGAGTTTTGAAATTTTTGGGGATGCCATCATCATTATTCCTATGGCGGTCGCGAAATACAAACCTTGAAACATTTTCGGTATTTATCATAGACGCTGATATTTAAAGCCTCAATAAATTTTTTTTTGGGGCGCCCCATATTCAAATTAAACGTTTAAGCCAAATAAATTGAATGCATAAAACTGTTCACGGCTACTAAAAATACAAAAATATTCAAAACCGTCGAACGGAAACGGACGTGTTTTTTAAAAGCCTGGATAAAATCATCGTAATGAGTACCTAATCTAGCAAATTTTCAAGTGTGGTGGGATATTAGGCCACCAATGCAGAGAAATTCAAAGACATCCACTGGGTTGCTAACTTCAGGGCCCAGTGCGGGTTATCGACTGAGTTATAAAATTTGGGCAATCGACCAAGAAGTTAGACGCCAATTAGTCGACCTGTAGACGGGTCGAACAGGCTGGCGACAATTTGAGCAAGTTCGAACCTTTTCCAAGGTATCGGCATCAAAAAGGAGGTAAATCCCTCACGAAAGAGATTCAAGGACGCCAGAAATGCTTTGTTTTTTTATTCCTAAAGAAAATTTGGATCAGTTCGACCCAAAGCACGTTGTCGGCTAAACAAAAGGCGATTCCTTCAAGAATTCCAAGGAATTCTTGAACGAGCTGGAAAAGAGGGAACGATCACCGGATGAGGCTGCCAATCCTCCACAAGGGATCAACAGATTCGTTTGCCGTCAGTCGCTAAAAGACAGCCTTGTGATTGGCTATGCAATAAATAAAGGAGGCATTGACGTATGGTTCCAAAGCTAAAAATGGGGGGAAATTGAGAATGGCTTGTCTGGCGTCTACTCACGAGGTGCTGGAAAGTTTCCCGGTCCAGATCCTCGATACCAAGAGGCTGGGTTGGTATCAAGGACGTATTTAAGCTAGTCGCATTTGAGGAACTCAGAAGGTCTATAGAATGTTTTAAAGCTGCTCTGATACTATAATTGGTGAAGTTTGGGAAAGTAGCTGCTTCGAGTCTCGAGAAGAAGACATTCCTTCAAACCCTCCTGAACCCTGAATCTATTTTTAAATAGACTGAAACAATGCAATCCCAGATCCTTCCAACAGCTGATTGAAGGTTGGGTCCGTTTGATCAAGTGGATGGGCGCAAAGACGCATCGCAGTGTTTATATTGAATCACTCAGTCTTTGCCACAAATCTAGCAAAGTCTCAGGGCGCGTAATGCTTATGGCTTTCATTAATATCCAAATGAAGGTGTATAAAAGATCAGCTAAAGGAATTTAGAAATGGAGAAGCCCTATGTCTGAAATCAGAAGTAAGCAGATCCTCTTGCGAAGTGAGAGAAGATACCAAAGGTTTGAAGAACATGGATAGATACCGGTAATGCGTGAGGAGGCTTCAATACTGGCATCAGAACTCACCAAAGTTGAAACCTATGGTTACTGCGAGAGTCACCGATATCCTCTGAAGAGGACATTCTTATGATGACTCGATTGAAGCGGCTTGATGTGACGGTTGTTGAATATCTCGATGGTCCTAACGGATCGCTCCAGATAAATCTTCATCATTGGTAAGGGCTGCATGTGCCTGCCTTAAAAAGTTCTCCTGATGAAAGGGGACATAGGACATAAGTTTCTATTATTCAAAAGAACGCATACATATTAAGAATAAAGATCCTGTGAATTAACAGCTCCGGGTTTTTTTCAAAGACTTTTTGGCATAATACGCGGTAACGAATATAAATCGAGCAATGTATAATTGCTAAAAAACGAACTAAACTTGTTTTCTGGCTTCCTTCATTGAGCAATGCAGATCACTGTCGTTTTGCCAAAATTTAGAAATAGCCAATGCCAAAATATTGGGGTATCTTCGTTCTATATGGGAATGACAGGGAGAATGCCTCCATGTGCCGTTTAAGACCCTTAGTTGAGGAGTCCACACTGAAAACAAAGACGAAACTCATTATGGGATGCCGATGCGAAATGTGCAATCATAGTAATATGGTGAAAGTAGTGATTACTAATGCAGGGGGAGAAGAGTCCGCTAATAAGACGTTTATTTTGCGTACTAAATCTGGTAAGTTTGGCAACAAGGGAGATGCGCTCAACCTTTGTCACTAAAAAAACAGGCAAGATGTTTTTGGACATCACCTTGCCTCGAAGAAGCTGAATGAATGATATCTGAGTGGTCAGGTTTTAAATGAACAAGCTTCGCCAGATG
>PGFW01055874.1:22275-34313 GCA_003123925.1 Haematobia irritans | reverse complement strand
CTTTGAATGTGTGAAGGAATTTGGGCGTAAATTGCTATTTGTACAGTTTAAAGGGCAAATTCAGCATAAAGGTTAAAGTTTGTTAAAATAAATAAAATTGTGAAATCTGTATATATGGATGTGGAATTCGTTGAGGTGAGAATTCCTCGAGCGACCTGGGTATCTACAATTGGAAATATTTGGCCATAATTGTGTCTTGGTATATAATCATTGATTGAATTGCAAGCAACGCATCTGGCTAATTTCGTTTTTGGGCAATTTTTTGGGGCAATTAAGCATTATGCAGCTTATTTAGGATACTTAAGTACTAAAGTATTGATATATGAATGATATTCAAGAAACTAGAATTTTTGCTTTTCGATCAAAGATTTGATTAAGGGATGGAGAAATTAAATAGTTTGGCTACTTTTGGCTATGATTTTCATAGAAGAGTTTTCTATGATATAGATTTTGTTAGAAAATGTACAATGAAATTATTTTATTTTATCATTATAGAAATGGTTGTTATAAAAATACAATAAACATTTTGTACATGAAATATTTATTTGGCTAGGCAACCGCAGAAAAAAGGGGTAGCCAACTAACTTTTTTATAGTCGCGGATTTATACTTTATTTTATTCATGAATTTTTTTGATTATAGTTAATTTTGCCCAAAATGTGAGAAAATTTTTAATTATTTTAATTATTTTTTGGCATACTTTAATGACGTGAATAAAAAATGTGAAATAATTATTATGCAAATTGAAGTACACGTATTTTACTTAAATGTTTATAAGATATTTCAGCATTTTTTCTAAAATGGGTGAATTTTTACTTAAATTTGAGTTATAAGCTTTGCATTAATGTAAGTAATTATAGCGCCCTGCCATAATGGCACTGTGGAAAGCAGGGTATTATAAGTTTAGTGCATATGTTTTGCATATTACCCAGAAGAGGACGAGATAGAAAGCATGGTGTCTTTGCAAATAATGGCTCTAGGGTGGGCTCCGTGAGTGCGTAGTATAGCCTATGTCGCGTCTGTCTGTGAACACAATTTTTGTGAATGGCAGGTCTAGGTGCGCAGTTTTAAAGTACGAATCAACTCAATTTGGCTACAAAGTAGGTATTTTGGCTCAGGCATAGAACCCTATTGATTTTGGAAGGAACGGGTTCAGATTTAGATATTACGCTCGCATATAATTTCGTTCCGCGCGCGATATAGGAGGCTTATATGGTTCCGCGGAAGACCAGAGTTTTTAGACGGCGGTCGTAATTTAGCGTTTAATAATTTTGAGGCAAGAAGGAACAAATTAGTAAGCTATAGTGACAAGTGTGGCGCAAAATTTTATTGAAAATCGGTTGCAGATTTAGATATAGGCTGCCATATATTATCTTTTCTGGCGGCGATAATATGAACATATAGGTGCCAGAGCGCAGGCAGGTTTTAGCCCGGAGCAGTTTGGTGAAATTTTGCATCTAGGAGTAAATTTAGTAGTCGTAGTGCAAGTGTGTGCAAAGTTTTAATAAAATCGGTTGCAGATTCTAGATTATGGCTTCCATAATATCGTTCGCCCGATTTTCACACAGTGCATAGTGACCACATTGTGGCCAAATCTTTTACTCGCGATTTACGTGAAATTTTGCACAGGAAGTTAGATTAACATTTCAACTGCCTGACCATAATTTGGTTGAAAATCGGTTGCAGATTTCAGAACTATAGCTCCCATATCTATAGGCTGTCGCGCCGATTTACACTATATGACCACAGAGGCCATTTTTTACTGCCTGATATTAGTTGAAATCTTTCGCAGGCGGGAGTAGAATTAGCATTGTAGGCTATGCGTGCGCAAATTTGGTGTTGAAATCGGTTGCGATTTAGATAATAGCTCCATATATAGCTGTCGCCCGATTTACACTCAGTATGAGGCCGCACAGAGGCGCCAATTTTTTAGCACGCGGATGTTAGTTGAAATTTTGCACAGGGTGTAGTAATGTAGGCAATATGTAGGCATGGCGTGCCAAATTTTGGTTGAAATCGTTGCAGATTTAGATATAGGCTCGCTCATATATACTAAGTTTTCTGATTTCGAGCAGAAATGTGCAAAATACCGAAACCTTTTCCTTTGTAAAATCGGCCAACTGCTTAGTGCGAAAAGTTGTAAAAATGACTGATAAATATTTTCCATAAATTCTAATAGCATAGTATATATCGAGCGATAAATGCATAAATAAAGCTGTTTTGGCGAGAGCTTTCCTTAAAATTGCTTTGCAGATGTGAAATGATGTTGCCGAGGCATACCTTTTTTATCTAAATTGTTTACGGTGCAACCCGCTTAGGTGCATTAGCCGACTTTAAATTTTGAGTCTATAGATTTGGGTAGATAGTCTATCAAATTCTGATCGGCAGATCGAGTGAATATTTAAATGTATGTATTTGGGCAGCAAGACCTTTATATATAGCAGGGCGCGCAACACATTTGTACGGATGTGATATGGTATCGAACACTTTAGATGCTACAGAAATGGCGCAGGGTATAATATGAGTGCGGCTCCGGCCCGGGACGTTTAGAAGCTTTCCTTACTGTTTTTTCTTAAATTTTGTCTGTCTTGAACTTCATATAGCAGTAAAGGACATTTTAACAAATTTTTAACACTCGCCATTTTTTTCGTTCAAAATACGTGAATGTTTCTTAAAGCAATAGAAAAAGGTATTATTTTGAAAAAATGTTGCAAGTACGCAAAATATTTTAGTATAAATTTGCGCGTATAAATAAACTCTACATTTCTTTAATGTGGCTTGCACTATTATATCTGGAATGTAGCCACACACAAAAAAATTTTTTTCTGGGATTCCAACCTCAAGCGAATATTATTGCATGACCATATTGAATTTTTTATATTGAAATGTGCTTGCAATGCACAGAAATGATAGTATCAATTAAAAATTAATTGAAGGTGAATTAAGAAAATTAGATTGATTCCAATTAAAAATTAATTGATACTATTAATGTTTTCGTGATTGATTTTGTTTCAATTAAATAAATTTTGTTGTATTCAATTAAATTTTTATATTGAATATTTTTTAAAAGCTGCATTAAAATTTTAATTAGGAAAAAAAAAAATTTTTGCGTGAAAAATTTTTTTGCTAGTTTGGGGGCATGTCGCGACTCGAGTTTGCGTGTTAAAAATTTCTATATGCCTTCATAGAAAAATTTCTTCATACCAAATAGTCCTAGCGTAATTAGTTTTCTTGTGAATATTTAACTATAGAAAGAATATTTATCTTGTCCTTGCTTAGGATGTATGCCAATTTTTAATTGGAAGGTAAAGTGAGCTTAAGTAATCGGACTCGAGTTTGGAAGTCTAAACTCTTGCTATAGTATCTGCTATAGAAAATATTTCCCAGGACATATTTCATAGAAAATAGTTGCTAGCTAAATATTATAGTAAGCAGATTTATAGAGCAATGTATACAAAATATTTATAAGCAATATTCTTAATAAAAATAAATTCTAAATAAAAACTTCTAGAGATATACGTGTGTTGGGCATAAATTTAAAGTTTATTTGTTGACATGAATTCCTATAACTGATTAACATGAATAATGACCTGCAGGGCATGTTGATGCATCTTCTAGCTAAATCGTTTATAAGACAAAATTACATTGGGCAATTTTTTCACTAAATCGTTTTTTTTTTGCTTTGTAATATGAAATTCTGGGCCTTAAAGAATTTTAATACGCGGAAAAATGTTGTTTTGATTGCTTCATATTGCTTTTGTTTTTTTTATTTTTTGTGGTGTAGCTACATTTTCTGAAGAGAAACAGCACGAGCAAAATCGAAACTACAACAAGCTCTGAGATGGTGAATTCATATAATTGCTAATGTATTTTCATGTGCAGGCGTCACATACAAGAAGAGACTTAAGGCTACTGTTGAAGGTGTAATGGTAATTTACATTACATGATGAAAGCTACTCAACTTTTTTTTTTTTAAAAATTTGAAAATGTATTTGTTATTAGTATAAAGGAGATTGTTTTATCGCTTTACGGGCCTTAGACCAAGGAGCATTGCAAGAAAGCGACAAGCAAACTCGTTCGCCGGCAATTATGTTTGCGCATGTTATTTCTGCAATGTTATTTAAAGTAGAAGGGCGTTAATCTATAATAAGCTATAAAATTGTAAGCTATATTGGTGAGCGACTAAAATGCATTTTTATAAAGCGTTCTTTAACAATAAGCGAAATTTGAGACCATATTTTCCACTATATGTCTGCTGGTAATTGACATTGGCATATGAAGATGGCTGTTGCCTGATATTTTGCTGGATATTTTGTTTTGTATTTTTTCTCACACTTCGATAGACTATAATCGGCGATAAAATAGCGCTTACTTTGCGTAAGTGCCATGTTGTCGCTGAATTCAAGAATGAAGTTCATCAGAACAAACGTATATAGCTCTTGAAAAATAAATTGAGGGAGGTCCTCACATTAAAATTTTTTCTACACTGCTGTTTAGTAGCATGAAAACTTAAGAAAAATTAAAATGTTTATAAAATTAGGTTATTCAGTAGTGAAAGGGTTAAAGTTATGTAATTTGGTTTTTCTGCGATATTTTTTGATGTGATATAAAGAAGGCCTGAGATTATATATAATCTAAATAAACGTATGCTAATTTTAATTAAATATTAGTACTATTAATTTAATTTGCATATTTTTTTATATATTTTTTTAATATTTATTTATATATATTGTTTAAATATTTATTTATATATTTTTGTTTAATAATTTTTTTTGTGCTAGTACTTGTTATATAGAATAGTGGCCATACCTGTTGTATTGCGTAAGCAACGGTTGATTGATTTTTGCTAGTGCGCAATAGAAGAGGTGGCTTGAATGTTTAAATCCATTGGCGAGGTATGGCGCATTCTCGGATGGCATTAAATGCCATGAATTACAATAGTCATTTTTTTACTAGAGGGGTATACTCGCGGAGAATTTTAATATGAACAAGTATATAAAGGCAGGTAGTTCCGGCGGGGCAGAATCTTAATAAGCCCACACACCATGAATGCAATATTTATAGTTTCCTGTGAACAATTTCAGGGGATTTGGTGACAAAGGCAGATCAGTTGCAATCCAATACAGCTTGTTCGCCGAAGATAATTTCATAAGATTTATCTATGAAGACTAGTACTCAGATCTGGATTTATAAGAACCATATTTGTTTGAGTTTTAGAGTGAATCAGTAAGACAATCGTGTGCACAAGTGTGCAAAGAAACGATGAATATAACGCCTTGATTGAACAGCTAGACCTGCTGTAGATTTTTAGCCCCGGACTGAATTTAAAATGATTACCAGTAAATAAATCTGGTAAAGTAATAATTCAGTTTCAAGCATTTTCATTATCAGTGCAGCATGGAACCGATATCAACGCGATTTTCGCAGCAGCAGCTGCTGTTATGGGCTCGCTAAAACAGCTTCTAGATTTAAAATTGGCATCGCAAATTTGAAAAAAACTAATGGTTTCCTAAAAGCCCAAAGAACGTAACATGGGAGTTTATGGTCTATTTGGGAGTAAACAAAAACATGGACCGATATACAGCATTGTTGCGGGCCTGGGCCGGCCATTTTTGGCTGCTCATATTTAAGGTGCCTAAAATTACTTTAGATTTTCTCAGTTACAGGGCAATAAGATAACCCCAAAACAATGGTTTACATGAACCGATATTAATAAAAAATATATAAGATACTTTATTCCTATCTTCAAAACACTAACTATACGCTCTACATTACGTGAGTGAAAATTTTCCCTTGAATCACAAAAATATGCGTTAACTTCATTCCCTTTGCCATTGTAAGTTCTTACAACTTTAGTGCAGTGATGAATTGACTCGATTAAATTATGTGCTAAGGGTATGAATTTACAAATTTGGCCTTGTCAGAACTGCTCACAATTAATTCTTGGTAATTGAATTAAATACAAAAATATATTTCATTGCAGAATACAAATCGATGGGTCCTTGTTAAAAACCGTATTACATCAGCACATACCTGATTTACTTGATAGATTAATTGCCAAATAACGTGGTTAATTACTAATAATTTGTTCCAAACGAAAACTTCTAAGTTTTGAATATCATTCGTTATTTATATTAAGGCTCGATATCATAAATCTGTGTATAATGCCGTATTGCAAATAATTTACCCAAAAAGAAATTTACCAGACTTAATGGTTGTTGACTATCAATTATTAGGTAGCAGACACAATTAAGGCAAATATTCCAATATGTAGTTGATATCGAATGAAGAGGAATTGGTATGATGTGTGTCTTCATACTTGGGACAATGAGCACCATTTACTTAAATAATGTATTATGTAATGTATAATTTATGGTCGGCTCGTAATCAAAAAATATATAAGAGTATGTACATCGAAATAGCTAAATTATATGGTTGGGGGAAAAAACGTGTATAAGAGACAGGATATAGACAATGTCTTTGTTGAATGAACGAAAACACAATAAATTTGAACAATGTTTAAAAAATGCGTATTGCCGACTTCCCCATGTTGTGCCAAAGAAATTTGTTTTCCTTCAATTTTAAGCAAATGTACAATGGTTAGTAATTAGCATAAAATATCATGTATTGCCAATTTAAAAATATGCTCTGCTTCATTTCAAGCAAATGTGTTACGTACTGCTTTCAATCAATTGTGTTGTTTTGAAATATCTCAACTCAAATGACAATCTTCAGCTTCTGTTTGAAAATTAAATAATTTCAATTGAAAAAATTAACAATTATTTTCTCAAAGGGTGTATGATTGGGCCCATCTATTATTAGATATATTTTTTTTCCCATGAGGTAAATACTGTTGTTTTTGTTTTACAATGAGATTTGAATATATTGACCTAACCTAAAAATATGTACTTTGCATGGAATTTCCTATGCGGAAGACAAATGGTATGACAAATATCGAAGTTGACAAACAAAAGCTAAAATCCCAAAAAAAACTTTCCCCATCCAATTACATTGAAGCTATATACAAAGGCCTTTTGGTAAAAAAAAAACAAAAACACGCACATATATACACGTTTGCGCATCAAAACCCATGGGCGGGATCACTCCTATGGTGTGAAACCAAAAGTGACATACTTTTTGGATGAATGACTGGATGATTTAGGGGATAGATGGTTTTATGCTTGGCTGCACAACTGCCAAAACTTTGTCAATTGAAAACTACCTGGTATTTTTATGTATAAAGTAAATTTTATTGTCTAAGGTCAAGACGCATGTTGATATTTCGACGTTTGATATAAAAGCTAAATATCATACTAAGGCATGTATAGGAAGTTTTCCAAAACAAAGTGTGCGCTTTATTTTTTCTCATACAACATAATAATTGGTAAACTAACAATTGCGGACATGTTATCCATATTAAATAGCGTTAAGGTTAATGATTTATTTACGCCACTACTACCTTTTGTTTTATACATATTTTTTTTAAATTAATTCCGTTATATTTTTGGATAGTTTAATTATTTAAATAAAGTAGTTTCCATAATTAAAGAAATTGCACTAGGAAATTAATAATTTAATTAATTTAGTTGGATGGGAGCCACAGCGATGCAATGGTTGGCATGCCAAGGATTGTGGGTTCAATCCCAGTTTTGTATGTTTTTTAGCAGTTATTTATCTTGGTGGAATTTCTGAGTTTTTCAAAGCTAAGTGGTTTCATCTTAAAATAAAACACCATTTGAGCTCGCCTAAGAAAGAAGACCATTGGGATTGAGAGAAATTATCCACCTATAATACCAAAATAGGCAAAATATTCTAAGTGGGCCAAAAAATAACGAGGTGCTAAACTAAACCTAAAATATAACTTCATTTTGTTAAATTTAAAACAAAAGACTTAAGACACAAACATAAGAAACATTTCACAAAAACGAGGACAACAAGTGAGCCTTAAATTAACGGACCAGCACTAAATCTAACCTAATCTCGGGAGGCACCGTGGTGCAATGGTGAGCATGCTTGGATTACATACAAAGGACCATGGGTTCAATCCCAGTTTTGACCGAAAAGCAAAGAGTTTATCCAGGTGACATTTCTGAGTGTTTCCTACTTTCTCTAATTGGTTGCACCATAATGTTAAAGGCCACCAGACTGCCACGGGCTGCCACAATACCTTACCAATTCAATTTAAACAAAAATCAATTTAAAGCAAAAGACTTAAGACACAAACACCAGGAACTTTTCACACAACAAAAGACTTAAGACACACACACACAAAGACACATTTCACAAAAATTCATACAACAAGTAAAAAAATAAAACTAAAGCGTCCTATTCTAAGCATAAGATACCCTGCACCAACGATAAGGAATATGGTCGCAAGATTTTAAGGGGATTTTCCATGTTTAAGTTGCCCACCATATTTTTGATATATTATCTAATTGTACAGATCGTAATGGAATTCTGATCTTAGAAATTCCATACTCGTATATGACAGATTTCACACATGTTATTTCTTGAAAGTATAACTTTTTAAGTAATTTGCTGAAATATACCCCAAAAAACGTATTGAAAATGACTGATATTAAACAGAAAATATACTATCTGAAATGTATTATCATCAGAACACTAGGATCATTTTTGCATCCTTGAATCACAAAAACATCGTTGACTTTATTCCCTTTGCCCATTGTAAGGGTCTTTATAACTTTAGTGCAGTGATGAATAGGCTTAATTAGATTATGTGCTAAGGGTATGCATTTACAAATGTGGCCTTGTCAGAACTGCTCACAATTAATTCTTGGTAATTGATTACGATTATTTACTTTATAGTTTTTTTTTTATTTTTATTTGAAACTATGGCTTTAGCTAATTATCTCAAATTATTGCATACATGGGTGAGTTAAATACAAAATATATTCATTACAGAATACAAATACATGCGTCTCTAAAAAACCATATTACATCATGCAACATACCTGATTTAACTTGATTGATTGATTGCCAAAGAACCGTGGTTTAATTAATAGTTAAATAGAAGAAACAAAATATAAATATTGTTAACAAGTACTTAATCATAGGTTTAACTTAATAGCCCACTTTACCCAAAGACGGATATTGAAAAAATCTTAGACACAACCAACAAACATCAGATAAGTAATGTAGATCATATTTCATTGGTATATCACATCATCTAGGATAATTATTCTTCATGATCTTCAATAAAAAAAAAATGAAAACAAAATGAAGCAAATCTGATAAGAGTGAGGACTTGAAATGAGATCATTATTCGAGAGATGTTAGCGTCACTAACAAAAACAAAAAAAACTCGTAGCTCTTAAACAGTGTTACAAAAACAAATGGACCAACAGAAAATAACAAACATGAATGACAGACGAAAATAGGAGTTTATGTTGAACGTGCGATTGTAAAGTCAAATCACGCCTTCAACGTTATATAAGAAAACATTTTGTGTTTCTTACTCGGTCAAGGAAGTGGTTGACGTCTTAAAGGTGCGTTAACTTTTTACTACCAACTAAAGAGAGATAGAGATGGATAGACATAACGATACTATCTCTAGAAAAATCCACATTGAAATTGTCTTCGTTTGCGCAATGTGTTTTAGCATTTTTCCTCGTTCAAAATGAAAATAGCCCAAGATGCTGGGATCAGATAAAAGTAGAGAATTGCTGAATAGTTGTTTGAGCAGTTTGCGATAAATGAACAATTTCTTTTTTATGTAAGAGAGATATAATAATAACTAACACTTTACTTCTGCATAAAAAATAAAATAAATAAAAAAACTTAGCACCAAATGATATGAAAAACTGCTATTGGACCTGTATTGGGCGTTGGATGACAAAATACGGGTTATTAAGTGAAAACTTTTGCTTTTAAACTGAGCAGAGATTGCTGAACTTTTAGGAGATGATAATGGGGCTGACGATTGGCCAAGTTTAGACATAGGGTGTTACCCACAGGATTTGACTTGATAAAAGGTGGTCCTCCTATTCTATTCTTGAGTGTCTGATTTTTAGGCATATATAAAGTGGGAGTTGAACTTTTTTTTTTAATCTTTAAGAATAACTGGTACCTTTATTTAATTATTCTCCAATACTGGATCCAACGGAAGTTGTATATTGTTGAAAGTATTATATATATGTGTTATGTAAATTCATAAATGTTCAGAGTTATTCCTAGGCCCGTTTTTTAACATATTTAAATTTGTAATAAGTATTTTTTTTATAAAAATGTGGATTTTGGAATCATTCATAAACTAACTTCCCATTTCTTAGGATGCGTAGTTAAAAAGATATGACAAAAATGCTGATCCTCAAAAAAAAGAACATATAACAATTAAAATTGTTGTTTGGATACGATTTAAAACTTAATTTTTCGCTCTAGGGCGCATATGAATATGAGCAAATAACTTTTGAATAAATAAATCTTAATTTCGCTCTAAGGACGAATCTTTGATGAGTTTATAATATATTTATTTTAACTCAATTATTTTTTTGCATTTTCATCGAAAATTCTTGATTTTTGGAGGCTGTCGTATTAAAAATAAAATAAAACATACATATAAAATTTTTGATATTGTTTGGATTAAGTCAAAAGTCATAATTGAAGGAGAATTTCTCCATAACTGAAAAAAAATATTTACGTGATATTAAAGATTACGCAACCTAATTTGAGGAATGCGCAAATTTACAAAAGTATTAAAGAACAATTTTCTTTAAAATAATGAAAATTTTAATTAAAATAAAGTTTATAAGCTTTGCTTCAAAATTTTTTTTCATTAAATTTTAGGAACACAAATTTGTAAGTTTGCGTCCCTCCGTAAAAAGTTTCGCATGTCTTTGAACTAAGGCAAATTTTCCTTAGGTAAAGAACATTTGTTGTGGAGGTCCTTAAATTATCTGAAATAGGAGATAAAAACGCTTCAAATACAGACTAAGAAACTATTTGGATTTGTTATGGTTTATTTATTGGAATTAAAACATTTTTACTTTGAAAGTATTCGTTATAGTATTTTAAACTGGATTCGGATTTATGTATGTGAATAACCTATGAGAAAATAAAAAATTCGATAAAATGAAATCTGTATGCCTAATTTTATTGAAATAACTAGATTAAAAACCCAGATAAATCAAACTAAAAATGACTTTAATATTAAGTAGCATCATGGCTCGGAAATCAATACCAAAACCTTATGGAAGGTCAAAATCTTTGATCGAGATTTTTTTGGGGTGAAATTTTTGCTAATTTTGTGGTATAAGGAGTTATATCAAATAAATCTTAAGTCCAAGGTCAAGGTATCTTTAGGGTTTTGGTTTGGTCAGCGCCAACATATTTGTTCATGGTAAATATTCAATAGGATATTTTTACTGTCCCATAATGTCTACAGTCTTCTGAAAAAATCAAGAAGCGACGTTATAGACTCACACAGCTCAAATAAATGAATTTTTTGATGAATATCCGCCGTATGCAAAAGTGTAAAGGGGTGTACATTTACGATGATTAAATATTTGTGGTAAGTTCTCTAATCCCGATAATAAAAGGCAATCATAACTATGACCAATTTTATACCCATAGAAATGGGGGTTAATTGTTTGTTGTTGGGAGGGAGAGATATTGCTCTAAGACCCCAATAAGTATATATATTCTGGTCGGGGTGAAATTCTGAGTCGATCTGAGCAAGTCCGTCCGTCCGTCCGTCCTGTTGAAAATTTTCCCAAAAAAACGGGCTAAAACTTCCGAAGCGAAAAACAAGCTCGACTTGAATAACCTGGACAAGTAGTTTTTGTTATTGATGTAGGTCGATGTTATTGTAACTGGGCCCATATCGATCGACTATTGTTCCACATCGGTTTATTAATTATATATAGCCCCCATAATAAACCGATTCCGCCGATTTGGCTTGCGGAGCCTCTAAGAAAGCCAAATTTTCCACCCGATCCGGCTGAAATTTGGTACATGAATGTTAAGTATTATGGTCTCTAATGCATGCCATTGGTCCATCATCGGTCCATAAATATTATATAG
>PGFW01055867.1:27110-40387 GCA_003123925.1 Haematobia irritans | reverse complement strand
TTTATTGGATTTGTCAAACCCCACATTTTCAATGTTTTATGCTCATTGCATATGTCTAGAGAGCGTGTAATGATAATATTTCTCCACTTCTTTCTTTGTGTAATCCCAACATTTGCAATTTTAGCAATTTAAAAACAGACAGACAATTTATTGTTATATAGTCACTGGCAAAAGGCTATCCAGACAATTTCTCCTACCCCTTATACGTATACATGGGGGAGTGGATTTCCATAGCCATAATACCAAGCGGAAACATCATGCGAAAAGTTAATATCGTGCTTTTCAAGGGATGAAATTCAGAGAACTTCTATTTCTGAATGGGGCATGTGCAGCTTGTGCCCCGCTTACTGTACAAGTCAAAAACGGGTGACGTTTTCGTAACATTGAAGATGGTTTGTGAATAAATACGATTGTCAAAAAATGCTATAAGTGGAAGAGATTTATTTTATAATTCTAGACCTCATCGGGCTGTTACAAAGATAATGGTTGCATACAGTACACCAAGGTGAATTTCCCATCAGCCATAGTATATACATGTTTCGTTTATTACGGTTTAGGATTTTCTCCAATTTTTAAAAAAATCTTTTTCAAAATTTTATTTCGATAGAAAATTTGTACAACAATTCTTATTCTATAAAAATTGTTATTTTTGTATCAGATTTTTTTTCAATATTTTATATTTATAGAAAATATGTTGTCAAAATTTTGTTTTAATAGAAGACTTTTGTCAAAATTTTGTATTTGTATAGCAAAATTGTATCAACATTTATTTCTGTAGGAAAATCATGTCAAATTTTATTGCTTTTGAAAATTACGTGAATCGAATTTTTTAAGTAGAAGGAATTTTCTGTCAAATTTGAATTCTCAATGGAGCAATTAGAAATTTTTTCAATTTAGTACTTAAAAAGTGTGACTATGTATTTCAGTATTTTTTTTTCAAAATCTTAATATGTTTTTTTCTTGCTTACAAAGTTTTTTAAATTGTATTTCTAAACATTTTTTTTTTACATTTTATTCTATTAGAAAACAGTTGCGCAAATTTTAATAGCTAGTAGAAATCTTTGTCAAAAGTAATCTTGAAAATTTTATTTCAATAAAAAATTTTTGTAAAATTTAATTTCTTCATAGTAAAATTTTTGTAAAAATTTATTTCTATAAAAATGTTGTGAATTAATTCTAAACTTTAATCTATTCTATAGGAAAGTTTATTTCTATAGAAGTATTTAGTCTTTTTCTTGAAGCGCCCAAACTGGTTTATCTTTTTTGCTTTATATCCTTAAAAGCAAGCTCGTGCCAGTAATTTATTTCCATTTTTTCTGATAAATCTTAAGAATGACAAATTTTCCATCGAAGATCTTTCAATATGTATTCATTTGGATTTTCTGTATTTCTTTCTATTATTGTGTAGTGTTATCTGCCAGCATTGAGCTTATTGCGTGGGATGGTCCTTAATTTTAATTGAATTGATATATGATTCTATTGCTTTAAAAACAAGATATTGCTTACTGGCGAGAAATGAGTTGTTTTCGCACCTTTTGTATTTTTGTTGTTGTTTTTGTTTTTGTCATGTTCTTTGGTCAACAAAAATCTTGAATTTCGCCCACTTAAAGTTTTAAGGATCATTGGATTGAATTCTGAAAAAAGTAACTGATATCTATTCTAGCATTTTCTCAAAGTTTCTATTTGTTTTGGCAACCATTTCCAATTTCTTTAAAACGTACTTATTTGCAATATCTTTTGATCTTTTCTTTCCAAGGTGAAGTTTTCCTGAACACTATATAATATTTTGTTATTGGAGACATGGTCAAACAATGGATAAGATACTTTCGTATGTTGCTTGTTAAGTTTTTTTTCTCTACCAAACATATAAAATAGTTGTTGTAAAACTATTCAAAAGTTAAAAATAATTACGCAAATTGGCTAGTTTATGAATGTTAAAAGCAACATTTTCTCAAATCCTCTCTGATGGAAAATCCTTACAGAGAAGCTGGGTTATACTTACAATTGTGAATGATTTTCGTTTATATAATAAAAGAATGGAATTGTTCTCTTCTCTCCTCTTTCTCACGTGGTTCTATCATTAAATAACAGATGTTGTTATGTAGCTATCATTTGCATTGACATGGTTTGAACAGGGCGATTGTTCATGACCATCGTTAGCAATCATTTTTTTCAAATGAAGGACTAAGACCATTTAATTCAAATTGCATGCGGGTTGAAGTTTTTTTTCCTTAGCATTATGTCAAGATGTATTATAGATAGCCATCAAGATATGATGGTTACATCGCGAGATTTGTATATGACATATTTATAGTTGAAGGGTGTGATATGGTCTGTCTCTCATAGAGAGGAAGAATCCTTAAATACCAAAGCATTCTTCGGATGTTTAAAGCTTGTCATCAACATATCTCATACTGTTCAAATGATAAGGTTTTGTGATGAGCAACTAACTGTGTTGGAAGTGCATACACGAGAACACTCGCTAAGAATATGTAAAACTACAGAGTTTTTATGGAACTAAAATCTCATATATGCCACGTAGCAAAGATCAACATCGTTTTAAGTATGATATTTGTTTTTTTTTAAGCATCAGAGAGTATGGAGAACCCAACACAACAAAGAAGGATAAAAAGGAGAAAAATTATAAGTGACTTCTTTAGAAACAATTTATTCAAATTAATTACAAAAATTATATTTACACTAAAAAAATATAAAATCAACACCAAAGATTATGCCATAAAAATTTGAAGACATCTAATAGAGCATAGTCTCCGTAAATTTTTGATAATTTTAGTGGTGAATTTTTCAATTTCTTTTCTTAAGTCAATAATATAGCCCACATTTTTGTTCACTCAATTTAGGGAATTGAAAAGTCTTTTTCGCATTTAGTTTAATTAACTTTAAAATTAATCCGTTATTTTTAAATTTTATTTAAAACTAAAATTAAATTTAAAATTATATTATAAACTAGATTAGAATCCGAATGAAGTTAAAATTTAATTTGAATTTAGAATACAAAAAGTCTATTGATACGACATGTTTAATACATGTTAATCCGACGATTTTAAATATCTACGTTAGTTTAATTGTACTAGTCTAACATACTGTGAGTTCTACTGTTAACTTTAATGTTAGTATATTTACCATTTCCTGTAGTATTTCGGAGAGTAGTGTTATGAGAGTGATGATTGTTGTCGTTATTGGTCAATGTTTATTTCAGTTGGTTTCACTTTAACTGCTTTTTATGTCATAAATATATAACCAATTAATACAGGAGAAATTGAGAGAGAAGAGAGAGAGAGAAAGAGTATTATATGTTAATTATACCAATTAAGTTTCTCTGGCTGCACTTTCATATATCATCAGGCTTACTATTTCGGTCCATCGGACAAAAATTGCTCCAAAAAAGTATAATTTTTCAATGTGCAGTCCGTTGGTTACCGGACCAAATGGAATTTTGGTAGATTTTGATCAACTCTTTCCGTGAAATGATAATTTTTTCAAAAATGGCAATACGAATAAAATTGGCAAAAATATCTTAACATTAAATTTTTGCACCAAATTTTCGTAAGAATACAAAATATAAAATGATCTTTGACTAAATTTTCCTATATAAATGAATTTTTGACAAAATTTTCTATAGAATGAATTGTCAAATTTTTACAAAAGTTTTCTTTCTATACAAGTAAAATTTACAAAATTTTCACTCTTAGAAATTTACGAAAAACTTATTCTATCCATAAATGTGTAAAAATTTTTGAAAATCTTTTTAATCACGAACTAATTTTTATTTAAAATCTTCTTTAGAAATAAAAATTTGACAAAATTTCTATAGAAATAAAATGTTGTCTAAGAAGATAAAAATTGTGAAAAATTTTCTCTATGTAACTAATTTTAAACAAAGTTTTCTATAGAGAATAATTTGGAGACAATTTTCTAGATGACAACAATAAGTGCTAACAAAGTTTTTCTTATTCAGAAAAGGAATTTGACAAAATTTTCTACAGAAAATAAAATTTCTGTGAAATTTTCTAGAAATCAAATTTTTGAACACTTTTCTATAGCAAGTAAATTGCTGACAAAATGTTCTAATTGAACTAAAAATTTTAACCCAAAATTTTCTATAGAAATAAATTTTTACAAAATTTTTTCCGTTAGAATTAACATTTTGACAATCTTCCCATAGAAATAATTTTTCATTAGAAGTAATGTGACAAAATTTTAATGAGACTAAGAATTCTAACAAAAGATTTTCTAACAGAAAATTGACAAAGATTTTCGTACAGAAATAAAATTTTGTCAAATTTTCTAAGCAAATTAAATTTTAGACATTTTGCTCTCTAGAAGTAAAAATGTCAACAAATTTTCTATGAACTAAAATTTTACCAAAGTTTTTCTACAGAACCAAAAATTAACAATTTTTCTACAGAAATAAAATTTTTCAAAATTTTCTTGAAAAATAAAATTCTGAAGTTTTCTTATAGAGGGTTAAAATTGTGACAAAATTTTTCTAATGAACTAAAAATTTTTAACAAAGTTTTTTACAGAAAAAAGAATTGACAATTTTTTTACAAAAATAAAATTGATCTGAAGTAAAATTGGGAACAACATTTTCGATAGATAATAAACTTTTCAAAATCTAATAGAATTTAAACTTTTTACAAAATTCTGTAGAAATAAAACATTTTGACAAAAATCTATCTCAATTAGAAATAAAAATTTTGGCAAAATCTCATCATTAGAAACTAATTTTTATAGAAGTGAAATATTTTGGACACAAATTCTACGTGAACTAAAATAATTTAACAAAGTTTTCTTACAAAAAAAAAAAAAAAATGACAATTATCTATCTACAGACATAAATACCAACAACCGAAGACAAAGCAGACAAAGACCAGCCAAGCCAGAAGAAAGTCAATTTTCTAAGAAATAAAATTTTGAAATTTTCTATGAACGTAATTGTGACAAAAATTTCTAATGACCTAAAAATTTAACAAAGTTTTCTAAAAAAAAATTGACGAATATTTTTTACAAAATAAAATTTTGTCAAAATTTCTAAGAAATTTCTATAGAGTAAAATTGTAGACAAAATTTCTATAGAAATAAACTTTTTCACAAAATTTTTCTATTAGAAATGAACTTTTTTACAAATTTTCTATAGAAATAAACTTTTTACAAAAAATTTCTATAGAAATAACATTTTTTTAAAAAACTTTCTATAAGAAATTATTTTGTGAAAAATTTTCTATAGAAATAAAATGTCTTGACAAAATTTCTATGAATTTAAAATATTTGACAAAAAAATGAACAAAAGTGGAAATTTTCAACTTTAATATTTATATTAATTTTCGAATTTTGGAAAATTTGGTCCAAAATAATAAATTTCATATGTGGCAACGCTGTATATCATATAAAAATCAATTCATGAGAGAGGGAGAGAGACATTTGTTTTATAACTTCGGAAGCTTAAATTTTTTCAAATTACAAACAGTCATCAAAATTAAAACAGCGGCGAATCTGACAACTTTTTTCTATTCTAACAGTTTTAAATATGTTAGTTAATTCTCTGTTAACTTGATGTTAGTGATTTAACCATTTCCTTTAATATGCCGGAGAGTAATAGCCATAGATGTGATGTTTGATTTGATTGTTGCTGCTGAGTGTGGTATATTAAATGGATTTGCGCTTTTGTTTCTCTATATATTATAAACGGCATAAACAATCAATACATGAGAGCGAGAGACGAAAGAGTATTTATGTTAGTATTACGAATTAGGTTCACTTGAATGCAATTAAAATCATCAATACAACACTTTACAATTCAAAAAAAAATGTATTTTATATTATTGTAAAATCTTCATTAAATATCTATACTTTTTGTGTTTGGCTTAGGGATTTTTCTTTTCTCAAATGCAGTTACCTTCGAGAAACGGACCAAATTCAAGATAAAAATGGCAGAAAAAACTATCGTCGCATGTGAATCATCAAACATACGTTCCAATTGGCATTAAAGAGATGGTACGATGAAAATAGAAATTGATGAAAAATGAACAAGCATCAGTGTAGTAAGTCTTTGCAAAAAATGTGCATTTTTGATGGGAAATGATGATGATTTGACATGAAATGAAATTCGAGTACTTTTTTGTTAAATTGTGTGTTGCGGCATATACATCACATCAGCCACATCATCATCAGTGGCAGCAGTAACATCCTTACATTACATAGTTGCAACGATCCACCGTTTATAGTTCCTTCCTAAATAAACTTTCGAATACGTCGCAGTTCGTTAAGTTCATCGAACAACATATGATTGATGACAAGGATTCTTTAACTTGGTATTCTTTTGAATGATATTGACATACATCTGGCTCTGACACCAGAGGGTTTCTTTACTCGTTTTTTGTTTTTGCATCAGTTGTGTTGAGTTGAAATTTCCATCATTCTCAACGCTTTACCATTTGGCGAATATAAAAAAACGAACACAATATGCATAAGCGCAATTTTCTTTGAAAAATATATATAGTTTCTCTACAATTTGATTATGTTTGGGAAATGTTGTAAATTGCATTGCTTTTTATAAGGAAATGAATAGATATAAGAGTTTTTACCGCTTGATTGCAAGTGAAAACCTTAAGTGTCACAAAGAAATTGTTTATTTTATTTTTGGGTTTTTTTTATGTACAAAATCCCAAACATTGCTCTTTGGAAGTTGGTGAAATTGGTAAAAATGTGCCAATTTTTATTTGATACTTCATTAACTTATTTAATTAAATTTCGCTAAAATGATAAACCGAATAGTTACAATAAAAAAAATGTTTGCTTCAACGATATATCGATTAAAGAGTGTTCCCATAGAAATAAATTTTTAAAATTTTTAGAAATAGTTTTACCAAAAAATTTTCTGTAGAATATAAAAAATTTTCAATAATATTTTATAGAACATAAAATGTTAAAAAATTTCTATAAAAATAAATATATTGACAAAATTTTATAAAATAAAATTTTAAGAAAATTTTCTAATAGAAATAAACTTTGGAGACATTTTCAAAAATTTTTCTTATAGAACAAAAACATTTCTATACAAATAAAATTTTCTTTAAAAAATTTCCTTTCGCGCCATATTTTTTTTTTTATTCGACATTATGAATTTCAAATTGGGATTCGGACCATCACTGTGTGTACAATTTTTGAAGTGCTGGTTAAACGAATTAAATTTTGAAGAATAATTTCGATAAAATTAAATTTTGAGAAATTTTCTATAAAATAAACTTTGAGAAAAATTTCTACAGAAACAAAAATTTTCTATAGAAACATAATTTTCAAAAATTTTCTTTCAGCCGATTAATCGTTGACATATGATTCAAATTGGGATTTCGGTATCTTAGTAGCTCAATTTTGAATGTGCATGTAAAACGAATTAAATTATTGAAGAAAATTTTCTATAGAAATAAAATTTTTGAGAAATTTCTATAAAATAACTTTGTAGAAAATTTTGAGAATTTTCTATAAAATAAACTTTGAAGAAAATTTTCTATAGAAAAAAAAATTTTCCAAACATCTTTTCAAAAATTTTCTATAGAAACAACAAAATTTATCAAAAATATTCTTTTCGCCGATTATTCGTTCGACATACTGAATTTTCAATGGGATCATCGTCATGCTGTGACCATTTGGAAACGGACTGAAATTTTTGAAAAAATTTTTCTATAGAAATAAAATTTATGAGAAAATTTCTAATATAATAAAATTATTGACGAAAATTTTTCAAAAATACTTAGAAATAAATTTTTCAAAAAAAAAAATTCTATAGAAAAAGAACTTCCAAAAATTATCCTAAATTTAGGAAAAAAAATAAAATTCTATATAGAAACAAAAAATCTTCAGAAAATGTCTATAGAAACAAAATTTTCAAAAATTTTCTTTAGAACAAAAGTTTTCAAAAAATTTTTCTATAAGCAAACAACATTTTTCAAAATTTTTATAGTAAAACAAATTTTTCCAAAATTTTCTATAGAAAACAAATTTTTTCAAAATTTTCGTATAGAAACAAAATTTTTTTCAAAAATTTTCTAAATTGAAACAAATATTTTAAAAATTTTCTTTTCGCCGACCATTCTTTTCGACATACTTGAATTCAATGGGAATTCAGGTCTTAAAATTTTTGAGAATTTTCTATAGAAATTAAACTTTGAGAAAATTTTTATAAAATAATCTTTTTGAGAAAAATTTTTCAAAAAGTTTACTTATAGAAACAAATTTTTTTATATCGTTCGACAATTACTTGAATTCATGGGACTTCGGTCATCTGTACCAATTTTGAAGTGCACATGTAAAACGATACTTTAATGTACACATAAAGATGTATTTTTAATATGGCACTCCAAATGTGTTTGGGCGTCACGAAATAAAACATTATTTAGAAGCAGTAGGCAAGTGTTCAACTTTAATAAAATCTGTGAAACCTGAATATGGAATATGAATTTTCAAGGATAACTAATAAGTTTATTTTTTTAGTTATCTTTCATACTAAAAGGGCAGTGGTTAACAGATCGTTAAATATTAATAAATTGACGTTGTTTTACTAAATACCGGAACTATAAAAAATTATCAACAAGCCACAAAATGCGCTGCAATCCATGCAATATATATTCTGGCCATAAAATGTGTTTTTGTTTGCTTATATTATTAAAAAAATAAAAATAATTGAATGTAGATATTTGTAAATTTTTAATTTTGAATTACATTAAAAATTTATTTTCTATTTTTTTTTTTCTGCAAGATTGCAATAATATTTTGGAAGTATACAGTTTATTGAATTTTGATCTGAAAATACCCCATCTTTGCAGTCCTTTCAGCGCTTTATATTAAATACTGATTTTGTTAAGGTTCGTCATCGACCATTGACAATAAATTATTGTATGAGAAAAACTATAACAAAATTATGAGATTAGATAAGTTCTTGGTAGGTGAAGAGGCATTTCTGTCTATTTCTTTTCTACGGGGTTTATAATACATTTTTTATGGATATGTGCTAATGGTAGGAAGATAAGAAGTATATTTGGGCAACTGCCATATAATAAGGAAACTAACGAGAAATACATTTTGCGACATTTGGACCGGAAATTTTTTATATGGACAAAAATTGTAAAGAAAATAACATTTTGTGAAATAAAATATAATAAGAATAAATTTGCAGGAAATTTTTTATAGATATAAAATCTATTCTTATAAACTAAAATTTTGAATATTCTATAGAATAAAAATATTTGACAAAAATTTTTCTATAGAAATAAAATTTTTGACAAATTGATATATAAATATAGATTTGGGACACAATTTTTCTATGGAAATAAAATTTGACAAATTTTTCATATCAGACAATAAAATTTTGGAAAATATTTTATAGAAATAAAATTTTTACAGAATTTTTATAGAAATTAAATTTTTCTATAAATAAATTTTTTAAAAATTTTCTGTTAAAAATAAATTGTCGTTAAAATTTTTGTAGAAAAGAAATTTTTGACAATTTTCTATAGAAATAAAAATTTTGCAAAATTTTTCTATAACATATAATATTTTGACAAATTTTCTATAGAACAAATTTCTATAAGCATAAATTTTTGACAAATTTTTCTAATAGAAATAAAATGTTGACAAAAATTTTTTATAGAAATATAAATTTTTGACAAATTTTCTTATAGAAATTTAAATTTTGACAATATTTTCATATTGATTAAAAATTTTCTATAAAATTAAAATTTTGAAAAAATTTTTTCTACAAAATGAAATTTTCGGGACATATTTGCGTTGTGGAAATAAAATTTTAGACAAAATATTTCATATAGAAATAAAATTTTTGACAAAAATCTCTTAGGACATAAAATTTTTGCAACATTTTCTATAGAAATACAATTTTAGACAAATTTTCTATAGAAATTAAAATTTGACAGAATTTTCTACAGAAATAAAAATTTTCTAAAAAAACATAAATTATAAAAAATTTACTGTTAAAAATAAAATTTCGAACAAAATTTTCTGTAGAAACAAAAAATTTGAACAAAATTTTTCTATAGGAAATAAATTTATGACACATGTATATATATATTAGAATTTGGACAACATTTTCTATAGAAATAATTTTGACAAAATATTCTATAGAAATTAAAAATTTTGACAAAAATTATTCTATTCAGAAGTTAAATTTTGACAAATTATTCTACTAGAAATAAAATTTTCTATAAAAATAAAATTTTTGAAAAAGATTTCTGTAAAAAGAAATTTTCGACAAATATTTTATGTAGAAAAAAATTTCTGACAAAATCTTCTATAGAAAATTACAAATTGATCAAGAATTGTATTATTAAATATAGGAATTTGGGAACCAATTTTTATAGAACATAATTTTTGACAATAATATTTCAATGAAATAAAAATTTTTCAAAAAATTTTTTATTGAAATAAAATTTCAAAAAATTTTTCTATAGAAATAAAATTTGACAAAATTTTCTTACAATAAAATTTTTGACAAAAATTGTGTCATAAAACTTTGAATAGAAATAATTTTAGCAAAATTTTCCATTAGAAATAAAATTCTGCAAAAATTTCTAGTAAACATACTTTTGACACGATAGAAACAAAAATTTCTTAAACCATAAAATTTTGATCAAGTATTTCTATAGAAATAAATTTTAACAAAAATTTTTTTTATAGAAATAAAATTATTGATAATTTTTTATAGAAATAAATTTTTGACAAATTTTTAAGAGATAACTTTTGGCAACAATTTTTAATTTAGCAAATAAATTTTGACAAAAATTTTTCATACAGAAATAAAAATTTGACAAATTGATATAATATAGATTTGGACACAATTTTCATTAATAGAAAACAAACATTTGTGGACAAAATATTTCTGACTGAAATAAAAATCTTTGAGCAAATTTTTCTATTAGAATAACATTTTGACAAAAATTTTCTATTAACAGATAAAATTTTCGGACGAAAAAATCATGTGACAAACATTTTGAATAGAGACTACAAATTTTTGCAAAATTTTTCTAATAGGGAATAAAATTTTGGTCAAAATTTTCTAATAAACATTAAATTTTTGACAAAATTTATCTATAAACATAAAATTTTGCAAATTTTATCTATAAAACAAAATTTTCTATTAAATAAATTTTGACAAATATTTTCTATAGAATAACAATTTTGACAAAAATTTTTATACGTATAAAATTTTTGACAAATTTTTTCGTATAGAAATAAATTTTTTGACAAAAATTTTCTATTAGAAAAAAAATTTTGACAATTCATATAAAAAATAAAAATTTTGAAAAATTTTCATATTAGAAACAAAAAAAAAATTTCCTGTAAACATAAAATTATTGACTAATTTTTCTATAGAAATAAAATTTTTTTGACAAAATTTGTTTATTTAGAAATAAATTTGACAGAATTTTTTATAGATATAAAATTTAGACAAATTTATATTAGATATAAAAATTTTCTATAAAATAAAAATCAGACAAATTTTTCTATGTTAGACAAATAAAATTTTGACAAAATTTTTATCGAAATAGAATTTTGACAAAATCTAATCCTATAGAAATAAAATTTTTGAACAACATCATCTCTATAAAAAAAGAATTAAATTTTTGATCAAAAATTTTTATAAAAATAAAAATTTCAGCGACTTCTTTAGAAATAAATGGTCAACGAATTTTTTTTATAGAAATAAATTTTGAATTTTTATAGCAAAATATAGTTTTTGAGGAAAAATTTCCAAAACTGAAAATTTCTGGGAGAAATTTTTCGTAAAACAGAAATTATTCGAGAAAAAAATTCTAATATAAAAATATGTTGACATCTTTTCTATACAAATAATTATTGACAAAACTTTTTTACTGAAAATAACATGTAAATGAATTTTTTTAAATGGAAAAATTTCAATTAAATAAAATTTAAACAAATTCTATATAAGAAACTTACTTTACAAATTTCGCTGTTTTAAATAAATTTTGGTAAAGGTATCTAAGGAAATAGATCAACACAACAGGACTGAGATACAGGCTAGTTTCCTGGTGTCTGATGGCCAGTACTAGTTCTGAAGTCAGAACGTATGGGGAAGGATCGGTCACTTTAACATGTGACTTTGTCATTGACAGGGTAAATTTAACATTAGGACAACGCTTTGGACTCGTCTAAGAGACACGTCCTGACGGGCATTTTTAGTAGTAGCAACTCCATGACAGGTCCTCATGACCACCAGTCTCGGGGACAAACTCTTAGAAATCTGTTTCAGTTTGATATCCGAATCGAGCCAACAAATTAAAACTTTGAAAAATGTTTTGATAGGTTATTCGTAAATTCTTTCTTCACCTAAAATGTGTACGATCCAATAGATTTTTATATCGAAGCGGTATTGGAAATATTTTAAATTATCACTATTTAAAAACTGCGGCAAACTAGATCACCACGGTCCCAGTCCGATGTAAATAGGTCCGTCAGTGGATTTTTGCACCAATTTCCCGTAGAGGTATTATAGGAAATAAATTTCGACAAAAATTTTCTATGAAATAAATGTAAAAAATTTTTATAAATTCAAAAAATTATTACAAAATTTTGTCAAAGGAAAACATTTTAGAAAATAAATAGTTTTGACAACATTTTTCTATATAGTATAAAATGGAAAAATTTTTCTTTCGAAAATAAATTTTTGATTAAAATTCTATAAAAATAACATTTGAGGGAGCAAAAATTTTCTATAGAAATAAAATTTCTGAAAAGTTTATTTATAATTACAATAATTGATCAAATTCTGGGACAAAATTAAATATTGTTGTTTTTTTTTTTATATAGAAATAACAATATTTTACGAATATTTTTTAACTACCATGTAATTTATTCATAAATTTTCTTTCTTTGTTTGTTTTTTTGAGGCCTTTCGATAAGAAACCAAACCAATTGTGTTTCCTTTTAGTATTTGCGATTGTATGAAAGTTCTTACATTGAAATAAAAAAACGTTTATTTTTTAAATAAATGATCGTGGTCATTTCCATTGTGTTTTAGGCGTTGTTATTACGTGGTCCTGCTCGATTCCATTTGTGACGAACAAAATCTTGGAGCAGAAAAGCTATGTTGAGTTTATCATTTTTTATGTTTCAACTATTTGTTAAATATCCATATATACCAAATCATTGTTGATGAGTATTTGTTGTTTGTGTGTTTTTTCCTTTGGCATATGTGTCACTTTTTTAATAGATTTTCCTTTCCT
>PGFW01055867.1:11510-26837 GCA_003123925.1 Haematobia irritans | reverse complement strand
CTTTAAGGGCGAATCAAGATTTTTTGACAAAGAAATAAAAAAAACAACAACAAACAAAAATACAAAATGTTGCGGAGAAACAACTCATGTCCGCCAGTAAGCAATTTCCTTGTCAAAGCAATAAATCATATACGCCCAAATTAATTAAATAATTAGACACCCACGAAATAACTCTCAAATCTGGCATAGATAAACCTAACACAATAATCGAAAAGAAATACAGAAATCCAAATGCAATACATAATTGAAGCATTTCCATGATAATTTCATCTTAAGATTATCAGAAAAAATGAAAATTATATATTGACAGCTTCTTTTAAGGATAATAAACAAAAAAGATAAACACCATTGGGATTCAATTAAGAAAAACTAAAATATACTTATAGAACATAGAATTTTGCGACAGCTTTTTATACAAATTATATCATATTTTACAAACATTTTATAGAAATTAAATTTTACAAAAAAATTTATAAGAAATATAATTTAAAAAAATTTTATACTTGAAATAAAATTTTACAAAAAATTTTTTATTTGAAATAACAATTTCAAATACTTTTGACAAAATTTTTTTCTATAGATATAAAAAACAATTTTGCCGAAACTTTTCTTAATAAGATAAAAAATGTAAAAAAATTGTTAGAAATACAATTAAAAAATGGAAGAAAAAATAAACCATTAAAGATTTGCAAAAAAAAAAAATACTGAAATACAAAGTCATAACAATTTTTTACAGCATATAAAATCATGGACAAAACTACTCTATAGAAATTTTGACAAAATTTTCTTTAGAAATAAATTTCTCAGAAAATTTCCTATAGAACTACAATTTTTAGAATAATTGTTCTGCTAGAAATAAAATTTGACAAATTCTCGTAATAGAAACAAACATTTTGAACAAATTTCCCTATAGTACAACAAAATTTTACAAAATTCCAATTGGAAATAAAATCTTGCATCCATTGAACAAAAATTTTAAAATTCTAACGAATATAAAATTTGTCTATAGAAAAAATAGTTTTACAAAATTTTCCAAAGAAACTAGAAATATTTGACAAAATTTTCTTGAAAAAAACTTAATATTGATAAAACCTTTCCGGTAAAAAATAAAATTTCTTCAAAAATTCTGTAGAAATAAATAGTGTGCAAAATCCGTCGTAGTAATAAATAGAAATTTAAGCAAATATTCTACAGAAATAAAATTTTGAGAAAATATTGGGCTATAAAGAATAAAATTACAAAATTCTATGAAATATAATTTTGAAAAATTTTCTATAGCAATAAATATTGAAATAAAGTGTAAATGGAAATAAAATTTTTGAAAAATATTCTATAGAAATAAAATTGACCAAAATTCTATAGAAATCAAATTAAGAAATATCTATAAAATAAAATTTTGAACAAAATTTTCTTTTAGAAATACATTTTTAGAAAATTTTTCTATAAAATAAAAAATTTTTAGATAAATTTTCTATAATCTATAAAATTGGACAAAATTCTCTTCATAAGGAATAACCAGTTACAAAATTTCTTATAGAGAATAAAATTTTACAAATTGTTCTATAGAAATAAAATCTGAAAAAAAATTTTTTATAGAAATAAAAATTTGACAAAAATCTTTCTAATAGAAATGATTACATTCTGACAAAAATTTCTATAGAAATAAATTTGGACAAAAAATTTTATAGGACAAAAATCTTGACAGAAAATTCTATAGATATATAAATTTTGACAACATTTGCTAAAGAAATAAAGTTTGAACAAAATTTTTTGAAAAAAAAAACGTAGATATCTTGAAAAAAACTTTCGCGTAAAAATAAAATTTGGCAAAAAATCTTCTGTAAAAGATAAATATATGGCAAAAATCGTCTATAGAAATAAAAATTTGACAAATAATTTCTACAGAAATAAAAATTTGATAAAAGTTCCTATAGAAATAAATATTTTTTGGAGAAAGTTGTCCAATAGAAAATTTAAATTTTGCAGAAAATGTTCCCATAAAAAATGGAAAAATTCACAAAATTTCTAAACAAATAAAATTTTGACATAAAATTTTCCTACATAGAGTAAAATGGTTGATCACAATTTTCTATAGAAAAAACCATTTTGACAAAATTTCTATTTAAAAATTAAATTTTGACAAAACATTCTTCTAATAAATATATAAATATGAAAAATCTTATAAATAGAATTTTGTACAAATTTCGTTCGAAATAAAATTTGGAAAAAATGTTATAAAAAAAATTGAGAAAATCCTAAAGCGTTAACATAATAATTACGAAACATGTATAACATGGCCGATGAAGAATATCATCTCCTTGTAGCTGTTCTGCAATCATTATCTTTGTACACGATGATGTCTTCAAAAATTATAGGATAAACTCTTCAATGATAGAATTTTTGAAATGTATTATTACAAACCATCTTCATTTTAGGAAGTCACCCTCTTTTTGACTTTAAGTAAGGGGGACAAGTGGCACATGCCCCCATTCCAAAAAAAAGTTCTCTTAAATACCTTCTTGAAAAGAGAATATTAACTTTCGCATATTTTCCTTGTTATTATGCATGAATCGCACTCCCGTCATTATTCTATATGGGAAGCGAAAATTGTTGGATTAGCTTTTGGCCTAGGACAATATCAATAAAATTTGCTGGTCTTTTTAAACAATTGCTAAAAAATTGCAAATTGTTGGGATTACACAGAAGAATAGAGTGGAGTAAAATATCAATACAGTGCTCTCTAGGACATATGCAAAAAGCATAAAACATGAAATTGTGGGGGTTGACAATGTCCAATAAAACTCTCTGCTGGCCACTAAACAAAAATTGCTCCAAAGAGGTTTTAATTTTGTGTAATTTGCTATAGAAATACAATTTTGACAAAAAACTTCTATAGAACTTATTTCAACAAAATTTTTCTATAGATAACATTTTTGATACAATTTTCTACGAAAATAAAATTTTTATAAATTTCTTATAAAAATAAAAATTTAAAAAAAACATCTATACAAATAAAATTTTGTAGAAGTTCTATAGAAATAGAATTTGTACAATTCAGAAGATAGAAAATATTTCTCAAAATGTTTTTTGTATAGAAATCAAAATTTGCAAATAGTTTTCTATAGAAATAATAATTCTTACAAATTTTTTTTATGAGAAATATAATTTGACGAAAATTTCTAATAGAAAGTAAAAATTTTGACAAAATGTTTCTAATAGAAATAAATTTGATCAGAAATTTTCTATATAGATAATAAAAATGTTGACTAAAATTTTTCTATAGAAATGAAAATTTGTGAAACCTTTTTTATAAGAAATAAAACGTTGACAAAATGCTTTAAATAAAATTATATATTAGACATAAATTTGTTGATATACGCAAAAAAGTTTACGAAGATATTTTTCTATAGAAAAATAAGACTTTCGACGAAATTTTCTATAAAATATAAAAATGGTTGCGAAAATTTTCTATATAATAAAATTTGACAACGTTCTATATTAAATAAAATTTGATTTTTTCGCAAAATTATAGTGAAATATAAATTTTGAGAAAATTTCGTATAAAAATAAAATTTTGAACAAAATTTCTATAGAAATAAAATTTGAAAGAAATTTTCTCATAGAAATAATATTTTTGAGAAAGATTTTTCTGCAAAAATGAAAGAATAAAACTTTTGAGAATCAATTTCTAATAGAAATAAATTTTTGATGAAATTTTCTATAGAAATAAAGTTGTTGACCAAAAAAATTTCTATAGAAATAAAATTGTTTGACAAAATTTCTATAGAAATAAATATTTGAATTAAAATTTTCTATCAAAAATAAAAATTCGAAAAATTTCTATAGAAAGTAAAATTTGAACAAAATTCCTATAGAAATATAAGCATTTTCATACAATTCTATAGAAATAAAATTTTAATAAAATTTTCTAAATAGAAATAAAATTCTGCAAAATGTTCTATAGAATATAAAATTTGACAAAATGTTTTATAGAGATCAAATTGCAACGAACTTTTCTATACGAAAATAAAATTTTGACAAAATTTTCTGTAGAAAAAAATTTGAACAAATTTGTCTACAGAAATAAAATTTTGATACAAGTTTCTACAGAATAAAATTGATAAAATTTCTATCGACATAAAATATGATAAAAATTTCTAATAAGAAATAAAATTTGATAAAATTTTCTATAGAATACAAATTTGAACAAAATTTTCTATAGAAATACAAATTGAGCAGAAATTTTTTATAGTAACAAATTGTAAAACGAAATTTTCTATAGATAATAAAATTTTCAACCATTTTCTATAGAAATAAAATTTTTTAACAAAATTTCGATAGGATATAAAATTGTGACATAATATCTACTAGAATAAAATTGGTAAATAAACTTTTTTAATAGAAAATAATTTCTATAGAACAAAATTTTTGACAAAATTTTCTCTAAGAACAAAATTTGACAATTTTTTTAATAGGATAAAATAAAATTTTGAGTCAAAATTTTCTAAATTAAAATGCTGAGAAAATTTGTCCTATATAATAGAAAATTTTGAGAAAATTGTCTATGAAATAAAATTTTCGATAAAATTTGGTAGAAAAAATAGTTCCAAAAATTTCTATAGAAAGTAATTCACGAAATTTCCTATAAAAATAAAATGTTGCACAAAATTCTAATAAATAAAATGTGACAAATTTCTAGAGAAACAACATACAATATTTATAGAGAATAAAATTTGAGTAATTTCTATAATTAAAATTTTGAGAAAATTCTATATAATAAATTTTAGAAAATTGTCTAATGGAAATAAAATTTCGAAACAAAAATTGTATAAAAAAAAATCTTCCAAATAATTTTCCTATTAGAAATAAATTTTCGAACCGAATTTGCTATATAATAATTAAAAATGTTGACAAAATTTATCTATAGAAATAAAATTGTGACAAAATTTTCTATAAAACAACATTTTTACATAATTTTTATAGAAAATAAAAATTTGAGTAATTTTCTATAAGAAAATTTTGAGAAATTTTCTATATAAAAAAATTTTGAAGAACAAAAAAATTGTCTATGGAAATATAAATTTTGATAAAAATTTCTGTAGAAATACAATTTTAAGAAAATTTCAATAGAAATAAAATGTTTGACATTAAATTTGACGACCATTCTTTCATATACCATAAAATTTTGTCGAAATTTTCTAAATTGTTAAAATTGCAGAATTGTGGGGATTTACACAGAAAAAGAGATGGAGCAAAAATATCTAGGCGATATGCTAAAGCATATAACATTGAAATAAGGGGTTAGCAATCCAAATAAAACTATTGATGGTCAACAATTAACATAGCAGAATAGACGCCCAACAATGGTTTCTTTAAAATTGTCATAGAAATAAAATTTCGTAAACAAAATTTTCTATGAGAAAGTAAAATTTCGTACAAAATATTCTATAGAAATAAAATTTTGGAAGAAAAAAAATCTATAGAAGTAAAATTCGAGAAAAAAATTCTAGAATAAACATTTCGAGAAAAAAAATTTCTATAGAATAAATTTGACAAAATTTTATAGAAAAAAAATTTGACAAAATTTTGTATGGGAAAAAAATAGACAAAATTTTGTAAGAAAAAAATTTTTGACGCAATTTCTAATATAAATAATTTAGGACAGATTTCAAGAGAATAAACTTTCAACGAAATGTTTATTAGAAATAAAATTTTAATAATATTCTAATGGAATAAAATTTGACAAAATTTTCTATAGAAAATAAAATTTGACAAAAATTTTCTGTAGTAAAAAAATGTTGAAAAAATTGTTCTATAGAAATAAAATTCGACGAATTTTTTAATCGACATTCCTTAGAAACATCTGTCTATATACCTAAAAAAATGAAATGAAATTTTTGTGTATCTTTAAAATTTAAAATTATTTTTTTAATCGCTTAATCTTTCATGCTCTGGCATGAGTTTAAAAACAAATATATTAAATACGTCAAAAATAATATGTGAGAAAGATTTGCACACTCAATAAAATTAAAAGCTAAAAAACCTTTATTGTAGAATTTTTAGCCATTGTGTTACCTATGAAAACTTAATAAAAATCAAGCCTGCTTTTCGTAAGGCCGACAAGAAAAAGGGGTTCCTTTTGATTTTAAAGACCAAGCAAACAACACAAAATGACAAATTGTCTCTTCATTTGGGTTTGTAAATTACCCTATCCGTTTGTAGTCACACAGAGAAATAGACATTTTATGGTGTTGCTCTTAGGGCAAAAACAAGAAAAAAAAGAAGACAAAAGTTATGGTAACTGGGTTGGTTGTTAAGTGAGGGTTGGGGTTTCTCCTCATATCTCCGGTAAATGTTTTGGTTTATTGCAAGTTTATTTTGTGGGGGTGGAGTGAAATTTTGTCATCTTGAATTGTCTCTGTTTGTTGGTTGCCCGCCTTTGATTGCGAAATTTAAATAAAGTGTTTGCAGAGGGAAAAGAAGTTGAGTTTTGTTTTGGTTGGTCGGAGAATAATTGAATTCACCATAGAATGGAGAAGTGGTGACAAAACTGAAAAGTGCAATGTCCTTTATGTTCGTGTGTTTAAAGGTTTGTAAAAGTAACCGAGCGCACTTGCATACACTCACTTTGATTAGTTTCCATGGTTTAGACAATTGAAGTTACTTATTGTTGTGTTTTTTTTCTCGGGTCTGGTAGCAAACAAAAATAAGTATCCAGTACTTACCATTTATCGAACTTTGTATTGAGTTACAATTGATTTCAAATAAAGGATCGATGGGACCGCAAAGACTTTTATATTTACTTCAAAACCTAATCGAAAATAGAGTTATCTTGTGTAATATAAAGAATAATATTGTTAAAGACTTGAAAAGATTTGGATTTTTCTAATTTTTTTTAAATAATATTAAATTAATACATACTTATTTTTATCCATTCAAAAAAAAATTTTTACAGTTGTGGCTAAAAAAATTACTTTTAAGCATATTATTAGTTTGAATTAGAAGATTACAAAAAGTCGATTTTCGACTCTTCCAAGTTTTTTTTTGACAATAAGTGACGATCCGCCTGCAATTTGGTACATGGTGTTAGCATATGGTTCTCTAACAACCATGCAAAAATTGTCGCACATCGATCCAGTAATTATAATAACGCTCCCCATATAAACCTGATCCCCAGATTTAACCTCCGGAGCCTATAGGAGGAGCAAAACTCTCCAACCGATTGAATTTTTGGTAAGCATGCGGTAGTTATACGGCCGCTAACAACCATGCGAAATTGGCCGTATCGGTCATTAGTTTTATATAAGCTGATCCCTCAAAAATAGTCTACCAAAATTTAGTGAGATTAATTTCATAGAGAAATTTTGTCAAAATTTTTATATAAAGATTTTTGTCAAAAATTTGTATTACTATAGAAGCAATTTTGTCCAAGAATTTTATTTCTATAGAAAATTTGGCAAAATTTTATTTCTATAGAAAATTTGTACAAAATATTTATGCTTTTTCTAAAGGAATTAGTTTTCAAAAATTTATTTGTAAAAATTTTTCAAAAAGTGTTATTTCTAATGAAAAAGCTTTGTCAAAAATGATTATTTCTATAGTAAAATTTTGTCAAAATTTATTTGCTATAGAATTGAACATTTTTATTCTATAAAAATTGTCAAAATTTATTTTATAAAAATTTGTAAAATTTATGTATATTAAAAATTTGAAAAATCTATTTCTTGTAGGAAGATTTATCAAAATTTTATTTCTAGTAAATTTGTCAAAAATTTTATTTCTGTAGGAAAATTTGTAAAAATTTTATTTCTATAGAAAATGTTGTCAAACTTTAATTTCTATAATGAAAATGTTGTTAAAAATTTTCATTTCCATAGAAAATGTTTGTCAAAATTTATTATATAGAAAATTAGTCAAAATTTTATTTCCATGGAAAATTTGTTGTCAAAATTGATTTCTACAGAAAAATTTTGTCAAAAATTTTAATTTCTAAAAAAAAATTGTTCAAAAGAATTTTGATTTCTATAGAAAGTCTTTGTCAACAATGTTATTTCTATATGTTTCAAACTGAATTATATACTTATTTGATCGCCCTGTTTTGTGTGTTAATATATACCCCAAAATGGACTAACTCACAATTGAAAGAATCTTAAATACCTTGCCATCCGCAAGTGTTACCGCAACCCAAGTAATTCGAATTGTGAATGGAACAGTCTTTTCGAAGAAGTTTCATACGCATCCATGTTGGAGGGTACATAAATTCGGCCCTGGCCGAACTTACGACGTATATACTTGTTAATAACCTTCACCAACTTACTGTGTACAGGGTATAAAAGTTGAGCATGTGATTATCGCCAAGAAGGAAAAGTCTGAGACCTCCCCATTGTTTAGTATATCGCGATCGTCTTATGAATTAAATTTGAGTCGAATTAAGCGAATGTCCGTCTGTCGTCTGGCTGCTGTCTGTCTGTCTGTTCATCAGTATTTTTGTGGTCGCGACAGTTCGGAGTTTAAGTGCGATCGTTCCTCAATTTGGCATAGGGTCGTTTTTGGGACATAGACAATCGCTATTGATTTTGAAAAAATCGTTCAATTTTACAATATAGCTGCCATACTATATTTTATCCCCGATCTGTCATAAATTGTCAATGTTTTATCAACCGATTTCTTCACATTCAGCTTACATCCCGAAATATTTTATATTCTCGGAAAAACTGCAAATATCAGCTAAATCGTCAATTATATATAGCTCCCATATATATCTTTCGTCCGATTAGAGCTCATATGAACCCAGAGCGCCAAAGTTGTCTAACCGATTTTCGCGAATTTACATAACAGTAGAATTGACATCCTACCAAAGCTTGTAAATTTGAATGAAAATCGGTTCAAATTATATACCCATATATATCTTTCGTTCCGAGTTGAACTTATATGGTCTCAAAGCAGAGTTTTGCCGTGAATGTTTGGCTTAAAGTTTGCACAAAAATACGTTTAACCAGGCGTAAGTGTCCACATTTTGTTGAAATCGGTCCACATTAGATATAGCTCCCAATATATATGCTTTTTGCCGCCGATTTACAGCTCATATGACACAGAGGTGCCGAAATTGTTTTGCCCGATTATAGATGAAATTTTCACCAGGGATAGAATTAGCAATTGCCAGCTATGCGTGCCAAATTTGTTGAAATCGGGTTTCAAGCATTTAATTATAGCCCCCATATATAGCTTTCGGCGATTACAACTCCATATGACCACAGAGGCACCGATTTTAAATCCGAAGTTTTAGTTGAAATTTTGGCACAGGGCAGTAGAATTAGGAATGTTTTCTATGCGCGCAAAAATTTGGGTTAAATCGTTCAGATTTCAGATATATCTCCCATATATAGTTTTTTTCTGGATTTCGTAACCAAAAAATAAGTCAAAAAAATTTGTAAACTAGATCCCACCTTGCTTGATCGTAAAGGTTGTAACAATGAACTCTATTTTCCTAAACTTCTTAAACATATATATCGAGCAGAATAAATCATAAATAAAAACTTTTGCGAAGTTTCCTCAAAAATTGGCTTCAGATTAAACGTTTCTCCGAAATTTTACAACATTGTTCACCCTAATGTGAATAGCCAAAACTTAAATTTTTGATCTAAGATTTTGGCAAAGTCTATCAAATTCTTCCAAGATCGGAGTGAATATTAAATGTGATGTTTTGGGTACAAACCTTTATATATAGCACGCCAACACATTGAAAGGATGTGATTATGTATCGAAAATTTGAATCTACAGAAGTGTGCAGGATTTATAATAGTATGTCAGCACCGCCCACTTTGAACGTTTCCTTACTGTTTTTATTATATGGTTTATTAATAACGTTGAATGCAATAAAACTAAATTGTTTTTAAAGATATATCATAAATCCTTTTAGCAAATACAAAATATTATCTTGAATCCTGTAATACCTTCTAATGCTTGTCTAATGCCTGTAACCTAAGTCATTTACGATTAAGCCCACAGGTGGTGACAGATGTTTTATCAATGTGAAATTGCTTATAAATGAATAAATCCTTCTTAACTACGCTGCTGATTGTAGCATTTGCATTCGAATTGATAAAAAAATACTCTAAAAGAAATGCTACCATGGATATGTTTTTGTAAATCTCTCCCCCACTCAGATAATCATAGGGGTAGTATTGTGTAATTTATACTCGTAGATTTGTATTTTAAATGAAAAAATCCTCTCCACAAACATTTTCTAAAACAAATTCCTTTTTAAATGGAAAATGAAAACTTATAGGACTAAATGCAACCCTTAAGATTAAACCCAAAAAGTCATAAGTAAGAGAGGACCGAGAAGATTCGTGGATGCAATGTGCATCATCCACCGTTACTCCCGATCAATAACCACTACATGCTTCACCTTTACTACTAAATACCCAGCAAAAGACACAATGTCTGCTGACAGAAACGTTTGTGCAACGTTTGCTGTGTGAGTGTATGAAATGTAAGTTTCATGTGTGTTTTTTTTTTTCATTTCCATCCTCTTGTTCGTGATAATTTGTGCGTTTAGTTAAAGGGGCCATGGATGTATTCGATTGTTTGTTTTTTTTTTTTTTTGTCGGCTACATGAAGCCTGAATCCCACATAACCGGTCAAAGTGTGTTGCATATAATTGACACAGCACATCGTTCATTTGAAGTATCCTTGTATACCCTAACAACGAATTCAGTAAGTTAAAGGATATCGGGTTTAGCATTCTTAGCGCTCAAACGAAACGGAAGGACTCATTTCAAAAAAATATAGCCGCTTGGTAGAGCATAGCATTTTGGGTGTTTTTTTTTTCTTAGTTGCTTTAAATCTTCATGTAATATTAGAGCCGGAGTTGGGAAATTTGTCATCGAATCGATCCTCTTCGGCATTACACATTGCAATGCTATTGCATTTTTTAGAATCCTTGCAATGATAACACTCCGTCTCTGTGCATGGTGTTGTTTTACACGATTTAGTTTTTGATGTTACACAAATACAGAAAAATCGTCGTGCTTCACTGCTATAAAACGAAGATTCATGGTCCAATGATGGTGCTGGCAATAAATCGTGCAACTATTTGGAAACTTTATTTGCAACATTTTATTTGCTTAATTTGCGGATTTCGTCTTATTTCTTGTATGAATATCTTTTTTTTTGTTTTGTGTAATTTTCATGTCAGCATTTTTTTTGGATTTTGCATGAGATTTGGATTTATTTTCTTTAGAAAAATGGCAACGCAAAAACCAAACACTATCTCCATTTAAGAATTAAAAACGCAACACGTTAATGTGAATATTTTTGTTCGGCTTACATTTTTGTTGAGTTTAGACTTTAAGAAATTTAAACTTTGTCATCAATTAATTATTGTTAATGATATGCCGTTTGCTTTTGCTAGATATTAACGTGTGCAATTCCTTTTGTTCTTCCCGGGGTAATAAAATTCCATGTGAACACTTGGACAGTCTATGAATTATGTTGATTCTACGGAAATATTTGTAATAATTACCGAGTTTGCAATAGTGACATCTAGGGTGTGTTTACAAGCTGAAGTTTCAAATTTCACTTGAAATTTGATTTATCATAAAAAATTAAATAATAAAATAATTAAATAGAGCAAATAAAATATTAAATTAACATTCTGCCTAAGTTATTTTAATAACCCGCACACTACAATAATTAATTCGTATAAAATACACTGAAAAATAAGCATTCCCGGTCCTAAAGATTTTGTCTTTACTTTCAAACAATTTTGGTAATCGGTATCGCGAGCCAAAGAATCAAAGAAACTAATAAGGGTACTTTTTATAGATAACAATTCTCTTTTAAAATTTGTTTTGTGTACTTGCTTCTAGGAAGCCAAATTTAAAATTTTTCAGTTTTTTTTTCAGCTTTTTTCTTCAATATGCATCAAAGTCATTTAAAAATCGAGATAATACGACAAATTATTTTGCCAAATTCAGAACTTCCGATCCATAGAAATTGAATGCTAAGTTTCAATAAAAAAACTCTTTAAAATAAAGTGTTGAAAAACATTTATATTTGCAATATTTTTGCCTTTTAGTCAAGATGCAAAAAGACAATAAAAATTTAAAGACAATTTCATTTAAAATTAAGGAATTTTTCGATATTTAATGTCAAGCTCCTGCCCAAACAAGTTTTTTTCTTTCCTTTATGATACCCATATTTAAGCAAATCAACCTACCGTAAATTATAAAGAAATACGACTTCATGAAAAGTTATCGCTTTTTGGACAAGGAAAAAAAAACTTTATATTAGACGAAATGAGTCTTCTGTGCTAAGCAAGAAATTGCATTCGTATGTAAGAAATGAAACTTGGTCCGCCAAACGACAATATTTTTTTCAGTGTATGCTCTATAATTTTTTAGAAAAAATTAATAGAAAAAATTAGTAATAAAAATAATAATTAAATAAAGTACGAAAAAAAAATAAAATATTATATAGCAATTTTACACTGAAATTTGAAATTTAGAATGATTAAAATTTAAATGAAAATATAATATAAAATAAATATAGAATTAAAATATAAAACTGAGAATGAATTTTTAATTTAAAATTTAAACTAAATTATAATAAAGTTAAGAGTAAAATAAAATAAAAATAAAAGTAAAAATTAAAATTAAATTTAAATGAAAATAAATATTAAAATTAAATATAGAATTAAAATTAAACTGAGAATGAAATTTTAGTTTTAAAAATTTAAAGTAACACAAATAAGGAAAGTCTAAAGTCAGGTGCGGGGCCGACTATATACCCTGCATCTCAATTTCTGTAGATTCTAAATTTTCGATACGCATAATCACATCCGTCAATGTGTTTTGGGGGCTATATATTAAAGGTTTTTCCGCAAATCACATAGCATTTAAATATCACTCGATCTGGACCGAATTAATAAGACGCTCTACAAAATCTATAGACTCAATTTAATGTTGGCTAAATGGAGTAGGGGAACACAATGTTATGTAAAAAAATATGGGAAACCATTTAAATCGTGAAGCAATTAAGGGAAAACTTGCAAAAAGTTTATTTTAGATTTTACGCTCGAATACATAAATGTATTTAAAATTAGGAAAAATTAGAGTCATTTTTACAAACTTTGCGCACTATTAAGCAGTGGCGATATTTTACAAGGAAAATGTTGCTATTTGACCATTTTTTGTGCTAAATCAGAAAACATATATAATGGGAGCATAGTCTAAATCGAACCGATTCACCAATTTGACAACGCATAGCCAACAATGCTAATCCTACTCTCTTGTGGCAAAATTGGCAACTAAATCGGATGTTAAAAATTGGCCTCTGGTGGTCAATATGAGTGAAATCGGGCCGAAAGCTATATATGGGAATATATCTAAATCTGAACCCATTTCAACCAAATTTGCACGCATAGTACAATGCTAATTCTACACCCTGTGCAAAATTTCCAACTAAAATCGGAGTTTAAAAATTTGCCATCTGTGGGCAAGTTTGTTTAGAGTGTAAATCGGGCGAAAAGCTAATATATGGGAGCTTAATATCTAAATCTGAACCGATTCAACGCAAATTTTGCACGCAAGTTACATATGTTAATTTCTACCCCCTGTGCAAAATTTCAACTAAATCGGAGTTAAAAATTGCCTCTTTGCGTCAATTATGAGTGTTAAATCGGGCGAAAGCTATATAATGGGAGTATATCTAAATCTGAACCGATTTTCAACGCAAAGATTTGGCAACGCATACGCTACAATGCTAAATCTACTCCCCTGTGCAAAATTCAACTAAATCAGACAAAAAAATTGCCCTTTGGTCATATGAGTGTAAAATCGGCGAAAGCTATAATATTGGAGATATATCTAAATCTCGATAAACCGATTCAACCAAATATGCACGCATAGCTCAATGCTTAATTCTAGCTCCCTGGCAAAATTCAACCTAAATCGAGCAAAAAAAATTGGCCTCTGTGGTCATATGAGTGTAAAATCGGGCGAGAAGCTATATATGCGGAGAATATCAAATACTGAACCGATTTAACCAAAAATTTGGCAACGCATAGTTAGCAGATGTTAATTCTATCCCCTGTGCATAAATTCAACATAAATGGGAGTTAAAATAATTGGCCTCTGTGTCATACTGAGTGTAAATCGTCGATAAGCTATATATGGAATATATCCATACTCTGAACGTCGATTGTCACCAAATTTGTCACGCATAGTAACAAATGTTAATTCTACCCCGTGCAAAAATTTTCGAACTAAATCGGAGTTAAAAAATTAGCCTTCGTGGGCAAATGAGTGTAAAGTCGGGCGAAAAGCTTATATATGGGAGCTATAGTCTTAAATCGTGAGACCGATGTGCTATATTTTGCAAGTAATTTCGAGACCCCTATAAAATATTCGATGTAACGGAATTTGAGAAGAATGTTTGATATACACGCCATTATGACCAGATTCGTGAAAAAATATATATGCGCATCTAATATCTAAATTCGAACAACGAACCAGAAACAATAGGGAACGTCTTTGAGCGAACAGACCCTAATACAAATTTATAGGACTAATAGTGACTAAAAAACCTGCGACTGTATTTGCAACACAAAAATTACATCAACAGACAGACAGACGGACAACACATCGCTAAATCGACTCAAATTTAATTCTAAGCCGATCCGTATACTAATCTATGATTACTCCTTCTTGGCTTACATAGCCAAAAGCACATAAACTTATTATATCCCTGTGAACGAACAGTAATGGTGAAGGGTATTATAATAATTAAATAAGAGTAAAAGTAAAAATAAAAAATGAAACATTAAAAAGTAAAGCACGTCCATTTTTAGTTTTCCCTTATGGTGTTGAATGGGAATTGAATGCAAGACAATGATGCGGATTCTAAAAAAAAGAAAACACATTATTAAAGGAGGCTGCCCAAAATTTTCAAAATCAAGGCTCTATAAAAATAAAATTAGTGTATAGCAACCACGTGGCAAATTTTTATTTCTATAGAAAACTTTTTGTTTTTTTAATCTATACAGTAAAATGTATGATAATGATGGTTAACAGCAGCGTTCTTTATGACAATAGTGAAGGGTGATGATATGTCACTCTCTCTAGAGAGGAGAATCCTTAAATACCCCAAAGCATTCTTCGGAATGTAAAGCTTGTCATCAACATATCCTCATACTCGTTCAAATGATAGGTTTTGTGATGAGCAACTAACTGCTGTTGGAAGTGCATAGAGAACACTCGCTAAGAATATGTAAAACTACAGAGTTTTTATGGAACTAAAATCTCATATATGCCACGTAGCAAA